>JAOPJO010000118.1:9437434-9447434 GCA_027123675.1 Molva macrophthalma | reverse complement strand
TAGTAGCATTAGCAGTAGTACAGATAGTAGCTGCAGTATTTGTTGTTGTAGTATTCAGTAGAAGTACTACAGGAATACAGGAACAAGCATAATGTTCATGAGTTGCTGAGTTGTTGATAGCTGCTGTACTCTATTGTACTTTATTGCACCATTTACTGTAAACACCATTTTTTGTTACATCACATTGGCACCCAACCTTTAGCTACCACCACCCCTCCCCCCCTTCTCTCTCTGCCACACGTACACACACTCAAGTCAGCCCCCACCAACACACACACGCCCACTCCACATGTACATGTACATGTACACACACAGACACACACACACACACACACACACTAAATGGTTGATGTTGGCATGTTTTACAGTATGATATGACCAACATATTCATCACCATATGATGAATATGTATACAACGCAACAGCAGCTTCAGATCTGTACTCTTCTGTTCCACAGCCCTCCGTTTAAAAGTCATGTTGCTATTTTAGTTTCCATGTCTGACCTCTGGCCTTAGCATCCATGTTCCTGAACCTGCTCTCATTGGCCATGCCTGCATGTCAATCAGAGCCAGGGAAGGCTCGTGACAGGGGGAAGGCCACGGAAGGCCCCCGGCCGACATTCCAGCCGGCTATAAAAAGAGACGGTGGCGTGTCAGAGCGGTGGTACTCTACTGTGGGTCTGAGTCCGAGCACCAAGGGCGTCTGTGCTTCCCTCTGAGGTCGATTCCTGTCGTCGTCTCTTTCTCTAAAAGCCAACCTACCGCCCGACCACAATGGCCGCCGTCCACCGCCTGGTGATCGTGCGTCACGGCGAGAGCTCGTGGAACCAGGAGAACCGCTTCTGCGGCTGGTTCGACGCCGACCTGAGCGAGAAGGGGCTGGAGGAGGCGCGGCGGGGCGCCCTGGCCATCCGGGACGCGGGCATGAAGTTCGACGTGTGCTACACGTCGGTGCTGAAGCGGGCGGTCAAGACGCTGTGGACCATCATGGAGGGCACCGACCAGATGTGGCTGCCGGTGTTCAGGACCTGGCGCCTGAACGAGCGCCACTACGGCGGGCTGACGGGCCTCAACAAGGCGGAGACGGCGGAGAAGCACGGCGAGGAGCAGGTGAAGGTGTGGCGCCGGTCCTTCGACACGCCACCGCCCCCCATGGACGCGGAGCACCCCTACAGCAAGATCATCAGCGGGGTGAGGGGGCTAGCCGGTGTGGTGATACATGGAGAAGGTGTTTGTTTTGCAAATATACTGGATGTATATGCTGCATACTGTGTGTTTATACTGAACACTGGATGTATATACTGTATACTGTGTGTTTATACTGAACACTGGATGTATATACTGTATACTGTGTGTTTATACTGAACACTAGATGTATATACTGTATACTGTGTGTTTATACTGAACACTAGATGTATATACTGTATACTGTGTGTTTATACTGAACACTGGATGTATATACTGTATACTGTGTGTTTATACTGAACACTGGATGTATTTACTGTATATACGGTAGGCTGGCTGGAAAACAACATGAAGCTTGACCGAAATGTGCTGCAAAAGAAAGAGCAATTCTATAACTAATGAATTTATTACATGCACATGTAATAACAAAATGTAATAGTACATATTTTCAAGTTCAAGTTTCAAGTTTCAAATGTTTGAAATTAAAAAAGATACTTTCAGGGTGCGCCCCGGTGGCTCACTGGGTAGAGCGCGTACCATTACTGCAGCGACCCGGGTTCGATTCCTGCCCGTGGTCCTTTGCTGCATGTCTTCCCCTCTCTCTCCCATACCTTCCTGTCTAACTCACTCTAGCATAACGCATAAAAGTGCTCAAATAAAATTAAAAGAATCTCTCAAAAGACAAGAAAAGAACGAAAGATATATCAATATTCTAAAAGACACCTTAAAACAATTTATAGGAAACAAATTACGACGACGGGGACAGAGATGTAAACAACAATATGACTCAACAAAAAAAATTCCACTAGTTACTTTTCCGCTTATCGCTTCCTGCGACTTTACTGCCACTGCAGTGCGGTTGGCAGGGGACGCTGTCTCCGCTCCAGAGTTCCACCGTGTGACGCGGTGGTGTGTGTTTGCTCCGTGCTGACCCCAGTCCAGGCGCTACCAGGGGCTGAAGCCAGGCGAGCTGCCCACCTGTGAGTCTCTGAAGGACACCATCGCCCGCGCCCTGCCTTTCTGGAACGACGTCGTCGCTCCCGAGATCAAGGCCGGCAAGAACGTGATCATCGCTGCCCACGGCAACAGTCTCCGTGGCATCGTCAAGCACTTAGAGGGTGAGTGGAACGAAAGAGTTGGAAATAAACATTTTTCAAATCAGATGTCACAGGGATATTCTCGAATATGAGTTGTGTCTGTCATGGTTTCTCTGTGTCATCATCAAGCCGTTAGGGGGAGTATAGTAGAATATGAGTTGTGTCTGTCATGGTTTCTCTGTGTCATCATCAAGCCGTTAGGGGGAGTATAGTAGAATATGAGTTGTGTCTCTCATGGTTTCTCTGTGTCATCATCAAGCCGTTAGGGGGAGTATAGTAGAATATGAGTTGTGTCTCTAATGGTGAGGGTTGTAGGTGCGTGTGCAGATGCAAAAGGTCAGGTGTCGCGTATTAACTGAACTCTGACCTTATAAGCGACCTTTGACCTCTCCGGCACTCTAGCACCGATGGAAACTGAGATGCGTTTGACATTTTATCTATTCTTGTGTATGTGGATAAACATAGTATTTCAATGACATCCTATACACCAAACACATGGACATACACCAGTACACACAGGCACACAGTACACATTCCCAGATTAGTGTCTAAAAATAGCCGGGTGTCTCTCGCTCACCCGGAGCCCGGACACTGGTAAAGGCCAGCCGCGTGGTTTAGCGTTACAAGCGCAACCTTTCCATGGCAAAGGTCGGCCATTTTCTAGCGGAAGTGTTGCAGGTATCAGGGAGTGGATACCTCCAGTAGTCTGGCCCCGAAAACGTGTCTCAGGATGGCTACACATTAGAAATAAAAGATTTGATTTAAACTTTTACCAAAGCTAGATTTACCAAAGCAATCTAGATGTGTCTTTGCTCAACTGACTCAAGAGCACAGAGCAGCCTAGCAGAGGGAACAGTGTGAGATGAATTTATTCCCAACATCCCATATTCAGGTTGCCAAGCCACTCTAAACCACAAAACAGTGAGGCAATATCTCAGAAAAAGTTTGCTGCATGGTCCTGGGACACTAGTTAAAAAACTCTTTTTCACTGTGACTTGAAAATAATTGTGTTTTTGATATTTCCGTGCATGACAGCAACATTTTTCACAGGAACTTTACAACTGCACATTGGAGGTTTTTCACTCCTGCCATCAGTTCTGCGAAACACATTCTCACTGAGCACTTGACAAATGGCTTTGGTATATTGGCATTAAAATACATTCATGAATCTTAACTACAGCATCTTTAAGTTACCAATCGGTTGGAAGTGGAGAAATCTGTTCTGATTCCCCGTCTCCATGGAGACCCCACTTGTCTTAACCAATGGAAAGTTCAGTGACCAAACCGAACCTGCATTATAAAAAAACAAGCTCGTCTGCAAAGAACTCCTTCGGCCTCGGCCAGCCGAAGTAAAACCAACGTATGCCGCCCCCGCTTAACGGAGCACCCACTAACTTCACTGACGGGTCGGTCTTGTTCCGTCTCTCCAGGGATGTCCGACGCCGCCATCATGGAGCTGAACCTGCCCACGGGAATCCCCATCGTGTACGAGCTGGACGCGAACCTGAAGCCCGTCAAGCCCATGGCCTTCCTGGGCGACGAGGAGACGGTGAAGAAAGCCATGGAGGCGGTCGCCGCCCAGGGGAAAGCCAAGAAGTAACCTCAGAAAGACCCGCTGTTAGACAGAAATGGAGGAACAACAAACAACCATTTTTTTTTTTATTCCAAAAAGCACCCTCACTTCATCGTGTCGTTTTTTTTTCCGCACTCTTCAACTCGTCCTGCCTGTGCAGCTCTTGCCGTCGATGCTGACGTCGTTCCATCTGGAGACGTGGACGCAGCTCTGCCGGGGGTTGGGTTTAAGGTTATTACTGGGCCTGTTCGTTTGACACACTGAGGGCAGAGAGAGTGACCTTGACCTGTCCTTGGTCCAGCTGTGTTTCACGCCAAAAAAAAACTCCACTACACTCGATCGATTTGGAATGCAGCCCAGACACACACAAAAAATAGGTAAAAGCCACATTTGTCAAATCGAATAAAGTGAACTTTTTTTGTGCTTGTCGTCCTTGTATTTCCTTTCATGAATATCTCTTTTTGTTTCAGAGTTATATATTCCCCTTGTCTTTGATCTGATTACATTGTCATTGTTATAATTATCAATTTTTCCCTATCCTCTGTTCCTCTCATTTGTAATTCAGGAGTTTCAGCACAGTGTAGAGTGCTGTGTAATGTTATCTAGAGGAGAGAGAGAGAGTGGTAGAGAGCGAGAGGGAGGTATAGGGAGGGAGGGGTAGAGAGTGGGCGAGAGAGGTAGAGGGAGAGAGAGAGAAAGAGAAGTCAATGGGTTCTCCCTGGCTGTGGTCCAGTGTTGCGGGAGAAGCAGTACGACTGTCTAACTTTCCTCCATTACAGACAGGACAGAGACCTCATGGGGGGGCAAATGCATTGTTTGTGTGTGTGTGTGTGTGTATGTGAGCTTGTGTGGGCACCCTCTCGTGTGTGCTAATGTATGTGCGTGTGTGCGTGCATGTGGGCACCAACTAAGATGTGTTTGTGTGTGTGTGTGTGCGTTTGTCCATGTGTGTCTGTGCGTGGGCACCCACTAAGGTGTGTTTGTGGGCATCGACTAAAGTGTGTGTGTGTGTGTGTATGTGTTTGTGTGCGTGTGTGCATGCGTGTGTGTGTGTGTGTGTGTGTGCGCGTGTGTGTGTGTGTGTGTGTGTGCGCGTGTGTGTGTGTGCATGCGTGTGTGTGTGTGTGTATGAGAGAGATAGAGAGGTACCAAGAGAGAGAATAGGGCATCACACTTACAATCGATGCTGATTCATGCAGCCATGGCAGCAGATAAAATGCAGGGTCGTTGTATTCGCCCTTTGTTCTTTTCTTGGGGACATATGTTGTAAATGTGTCATAAAACGCCACCCAAAGCAGGCTTACCCATAAATATTAACTGGCCTGGAAAACGGAACAAGCGGCCTTCTGGGAACAACAGACACTGGTGACGAGAGGGTGGTCAGATCCCTTTATTGGCCCACAAGCACTTTGGTCCAACTGCTCAGCGTATTGACAAGGATGGGTTTTCTTTACTGCACAAAGGTTTTTTTTATTTCTGACAAAAAGGTCCACAGCTAATGATTTTATGAAACTATATAATACAGAATGTAAATTCATTTATAAAATACAAGGCACGGGACATCAATAGAATAGCAGTCATTACAAATATTTGGTTACGAAGTTCACATTAAATATAAATACAAATAAATAGTTGATTAAAAGTTAAATTAAGTTCATGTATTAATGCATTCTATTGTGATTACATAAAATAGGCAATATTAAAGGAATACATTCATGTAAGACATTTTACTCAGCCATCTTAACTCTTAACACTTTTTCAGAATGTGTATTTATAAGCAACAACTGCAGTGCCATCTTCTGGTGTATAACGCTTATGCACTTGGTCCTTCATTTGAGTGTCCAGCTGCACAAATCACTGGAGTGGAAGGTTTTTGTTAGATACAGACTGCAGTAGGTAAGAAGAGCAGAAAACAGCAGGCGGGCATGATTTTGAAAATAAATCATGAAAAAAAATAATAATAATGAACGCCTCTCTGCTCCATCCCTCCCTACGTTTCTCCACCATTGAGAAGTGTTGCATTCACACGACTGTGATTGACAGGCAAGATGGATTCCCCCAACCAATCAGGGATGAGTTACCCTGATTGTTCAGAAGTGAGCGGCCTAAATTGCCTCATACAGAGGCAAGTATCCAGTCAACCAGAACAGATACTCCCAGCATTTTACAGCGGATAGCTATGGCATTTCACAAAATAAACTAAAGGTATATCTCTTAAATCTTACCTACAGCATCTTAAAGGTGGACATTTTGGCTTTTGGTTTAGTTCATGGACAAATGTATTTAGTGACCCTTACTTACCCATGTCTGGGTTGGACGGTGGGAGGTTAGGTCTTGGGAAGTCCCACAGCTAAACCGACCACTAGTGCGATCAACGCCAGCAATGTTGCAAGAACTGCAGCAATAATGATATACTTCTGCCAAAAGAAACACACATAATCAACGGTTAGGATTGGGGTTCATCGCCTTAAACTAAAGTCATGTCTAGCTCAACTGGTTAACAGAGAAGGAGCTTAAGAGCTATGGGGGGCATTTCCCACCCATGCTATCAATGTAGTCACTCACGGTGTTGTATGATGCTTCGGACAAAAGCAACCAATAGTATGCTATACATTTAAAGAAATGGGACAGTCCAAAAGAGATAGTTTGTGATTTCTCATTTAGGAGGCCACAAAAAGCCTAGGAGGCCTAGGAGGCCACAAAAAGTTTGGTTGAGAACCCAGTTCTCAAACTTGTAATCCATATCTGATACAATGAATTTGTTATTTATTAATTTGGTAATTCGATACTACACACTAGTTTAAGTATAAACACATTTTAACAAAGTGTGTTATGTCAAATGGTTTGACTGAATTTCACATTAAAATGTACTTCTGTCAAACTACATTGTATTAGATATGGCTAAACATGCATTACCCTTTTCCTAGCTTCCTTGGATAAAATAAAGACACTTCTTTATTCTCTTCATTCTTCAGACGAACACTACCAAAAGAGTAGGTTAACCCATTTCTTTATTTTTTCTCTTGATGTCAGTGACTTTAAAAGGTGACCACTGTTCCTCATCGCTTTATACATTTAGCCATAACTCTTGCAATTTACACAATTGTGTAAATTCGCGATTTGTTCCCCAAATCTTTTTTGGACTTCCCAAATTTGCCAGGTCGCTTTGGAAGGTCAAACTCACTAACCATACAAACCATTAACAACATCATTGGGACATCCTCCAATCTCTCCAGTTATCACCAATCAAATCCCAAGTCATCCATCCTAATTTGTGCCCTAAAATACCTTTTAAAAGCCCAGCTCTTACTCTCCACAGTATTTAACATGAAACGTTATAGACTGAGGTTAAATACTGCTGTTAACTATTCCCATTCTATCAACAGACAGAACACAAACGCTGGATGTACAAGCAGGAAGCAAACTTCATTCTAAATCAATACATAATGGTTTTATTTAACACATTTTTTCACATTAGTTAGAGCAACAACAAAAAAACAGCAGTAAAATAAAGCATCATAGCAACGTAAACCATGGATACAGTGAAGCAAATATATATATATAAATATATATTTTAAAAAAGAGCTTTGTCACAGCAATAACAAAGAAATTCCACTTTTGCGATACATTTCCTTTACTAAAATAGTTTGAGCAGGGTGTCAAACTATTCCCATACAGGCCGTATGGGAGTCACTTCACTGATAAAGTGGCGTCACTGATAGCACCACAGAGCGCTCGCCTCAAGGCCTCAGGCTATTACCCTGCACGCCTTCTTCTTGTAGAGCACGGCCTTCTTGGTCTCTCCTTTGGCAACGAAAATGTACTCTGCAGCGCTGCTCACGTTCTTCTCTATGTTATTCGTCAGGGTACCCTAGAGAAGATGACAGGGTTCCCATTGATAAACTTCACAGTGGAATTGGAATGTCAAAAACAGCGTTCAAAACAACACACATGGCTCAATTCCAACGGATTAGTCCAAAACTTTAAAAAACAATTTGGCCAAAACTTTGAAAAGCATTTACCAAATTAAACAATTGAGTGCAAATAGCATAATTTTAAGCAGCACTACCAAACATTCTCACTTGTTTATTATACAACCACTAATTAATGTGCTCACTAATTAAGCCTGAATCGCTCTCGTCTCGTTCCACCCACTATGTGTCGATAAGCTTGGCAAGAGTTGGATTTCTGGCCAACTGCCTCGTCCTGCCAATCTTTGATAAACAAGCCTCAGGTCAAATTAACAGCCGAAGTAGGACTGCATAATGTTTGAGCCAGAAACTGGAAGCCAATCATATGCGACCTTCGTCATCATGAACTACAGCTCCTGCAAGGACAGACCCAGAACTAGGATTCCCATTTGATCAGGGCAGTGTGGTGGTGAAGGAGAACACATTGGAGTCCGAGTGCACCACCTACAGGTCATCGATCAAACAACTAGTTGTGTAGCTTCCATGCCTGCATGTTGAAGTAACAGCTTTATCTTTTTAAATGCCGTTATTTAAATGTTATTTCGACACATCGTACCTGGGTGTCTACCAGCACGGCGATGTCGGTGAACATCTCGTTCAGCTCTCTGATGCTCGACTCCAGATCCATGATGTCATGGTGCCGGGACTCGATCTCGCTCAGGGCTTGGCGCGTCATTTGGGAGTCCGGGAACACCTGTGTGGAAAGATTATTGGGTCGCAAATGTGTTGATTTGTAATGAAAAGCATTTATGACAGCACTTAACTAGCCAGTAAGTATCAGCCACCACCTGGAACCAATCCACAACATTCATCCATGCACACCCGCAACAAGAAAAGGATAGCATGTTGGACAGTAAGGGGTCAGAATGGCCCTTTAGACTTTAACTAGCTAGCATTTGTTAACTCACTGGAATGATGGTAGAGTACAGTATAATGGCCTGATAATATTGCATGTATTATCAAAAGTGGTCATATAAGTGGTCATATATTCTCAGGACTAAATATGAACATGTTAGTGGGCATCTATGGGGTTAGCAGTAAACTTTAAAGAGTTCTTTAAAATGACATTGTTTAATGTATTTGCAATTTCTGAAAATTGGAAATCACTTTCACAGCCGTCTTCCATGAACTTGATAGATTTTCTGCAAATACATCACCCGATAAAAAAATATTGTCGCCTTGAAATCTCTGTCCTCACTGCTTTTGTCTTTGATCAGTCCAATTTACAACAACAACAGGCAGTACATATCTTTACCCACATCAAATGTGAAGATTGAAGGATTTTCAGACTGCAGGATGGTTTCCAACTCTTCATTTGAAGTCACCTTTCCAGCTGAACAGGAAACAGGAGGTTAAGTCTCTCCACAGTACAAAGCGGTTAACATCAACAGTGTGTGTTGTAAACGTTTTGGTTCATGACTAACTCAGTGTAACTAACCAATGCATTAATAACTAATGCTTGCCACTCAACGCTTGTCACTCAGAAAAGCGTTGAAGGTGAAGAAAGGTGGTGTAAGCTTAACCTCTACTGCGCAGCACTTTACTCACACCAAATCTCTACACCTTACTATTGTTTATTTAGTTTCTAGTATCATTCCTGTCTGTTGGTGGTTCTGCCTTTGCCTTTACCTGGCTTGCAGATGCATCAACAAACAAAAACCACGTTAAAAAGGCAGTAGCATTCAGATTAACCTTCAGCAGAGGTCAAACTTGCGTTGATAAAGAGCATTCCGTTGTTTACGTCATAGCACGCATTGATCGGTATCTTTAAAGTAAACGGTCCTTGTGATACCATGAGTAAAGTGCATGTATTTTAACTAACAACGTTGTATCTAGACGTGGCCTACGACACAAACCTACGACACGGCCCCTTTAACAGCACCGCGCAGCAGCGCGGTGGCGGTTATTCCCCGTGTAGCCGAGTAACCGCTGCCGTAGCAACGCACCAGCACAGGTGTCCTGTTACGACGCTACAGCTCATGTTACCTTTGGAGGTAAAGACTAGGGACACACCCCTCAGCCCTCAGAGCAAATACTACTGCCGCCAGGGACATGAGAGGATTCAGATGTGTAAACATGGGACACAGCAGATGGTCATCGTGCTGTGTGTGTGTGTGTGTGTGTGTGTGTGTGTGTGTGTGTGTGTGTGTGTGTGTGTGTGTGTGTGTGTGTGTGT
>JAOPJO010000118.1:9407207-9418031 GCA_027123675.1 Molva macrophthalma | reverse complement strand
GACTTATTAAGACTAAGACTAATCTGGTCCTGGCTTTTCCTCCATCTTCCTAACCAAAGGAACCACTAGCATGTTGAAATATATAGGGTTGTCCCTAAAGAATGTAGTATTTATTTGACGTTGTTTTTCCCATTTAACTTCTGAAACTCAAAAACACATATTTTACTTCAATATAACACTTCAAAAAGCAAAACTACAATTCCACAAGTTATAATATATAATAATAACATCAATGTGGTTATTCCTTATGCATGGAATAAACATGGGTGCTATTCTGAGTCATGCGTTCAGCTCAGCACAGCACTGGAGAAACAGCCAGCCACCCCTTGGTTTATCCTCTAGGCAGCATTGCTAGCAGGCTAGAGGGATAATTCTGCCAATGTCTTAAAAAGTCTTGCAGGATAATGACCGGAGGGATTATACTGTATTTTCTTCCGGCTAGCCTTGGACACTGTAGGGATCGTAACCCTTAGGAGAAACTAGAAGAATGCTCTGGGGAAATGAAGGGACACCTGCACTTCTCAGCTTACCCTTTTGCCACCACAAGTCGCAATGCGTAACATTGCTCCCAGTAAGTTTGCGGGAGACCTTCAGAATTATAAAAAACCCAAATAACAGTGTTCTGTCCACTCTAACAGGCTGTGCAACTGTGAAAGTAAAGACCTTGCTTGATTTGTTGAGACCAGGAAGAAACTAAAAAATCGGAGCAAAGATCACCAGGAAGTTAACAGTAACAAGCCTACCTAATGGGGCCTGGGAATTTGTCCAGGGTTGGCAATGACCTTAGAGTAACATAGATTTACCCCAATAAAGAAAATCACCCAAGGCAGCAACACAGCAACATCATCAGAAGTCGTGTGATTTTGGTACTAAGGTTGTAGGAACAGTTCAGTCATGTGGACCTCTAGAGCAGAGCATTGCTATGCTGCTTATTTTTTAGGAGACATCTGATTGGACTTGATTCAAGAGGTCAGCATCAACCGTGGATCAGTAAATCCGGTAAAACTACGGAGGAAACTTATTTTGGCCACTTTATTCCTTTGGTCACTACCCAGAGCTTTGGACCATAGCCGAGGAAGGGAACATAGACTGATCGACCCCTTTCTCTTTCCTAACTGTACATTACATGCAATAAAATATACATATGTGTATCTAGTTTCAAAAACGAATAATTCATGAGTTCTACACCACATGGAAGTGCATGCATCATTTCCAACAGGAAAGGGAATGTTGAACACAATATGTGGGACACGTGATTATTAATTCCTCTTCGTACAGATTGTCATCAATTGTATAAATGTCTGGGAATCAAACTGATCCCTAGACATTAGACAAAACCAATGGTTTTCAAATGAGACGCGGTATGCATGGGAATGTGAGTCAAAAGTTTTCGGAAGCAATACTTTTCCACACAAGAGCCACAATGGATTTAATCAGTGGTTCTTAGTTGATCATGTACTCAGTGTATTTGGGAGCTCTAATGGTAAAGAGGCAAATGGTGTGCTCACACTGCTTCCCATTATGGTGGCCTAGTCGCCCAGCATGCCTCCTGATGAAAACTTTGTTTAAATCTGTGCTTTTTGTTTAATGTTGTGGAGATGCCAATTAGATTTCTGCCTTTAATGGCCACCTTCTTAAAATAAAGATAATATTACAGATAATATTCATGTTTGATTTTTAGATATAAAGATAAGCAATAATGCACTAGATAGTGATATGTTTGTGTGATGGTCCCCAAATACAACCCTTCATTCTGGAATCTTGGACAGTCAGGGTCAGGGTTTTCACTGAATGTGCCATGAAAACATCTGCTATTTCTCGATAAAGAAGACAAACACGGCAGGATGTACAGTTGGGTGGAGTACATTGAGCAATCTAAAAGGGTAGCAGCCTAAAAAGCACCACTTCTGTGAAGCTGAGCCAACCATATCGGAATGCTGTACAATTATCTCAGAAAGATGGCCTGGTTTGTTGGCTATATTGGTGACCTATTAGTATGTGGTTCAATTCTCTATTGACTTCCTGTATAATTATGTGTTTCACCTTATGAGCTTTGCATACCTCATGTTTCAGGTGTAATCAATAATATCACACCTTCTAGTAAATCATCGATGATGTCTGGAGGTATGGAGGTCGTCACATCAACATAATGCACTTGATTAAAGCTAGGGTAGGCAACTTTGGAGAAACCCCGCCAAAGTAAGCTAGATTGTGAAGATATCCAACCAAAAAATACCAGCCCTCCCTTCAGGCCTCCGTCCAACGACACTCCCCAATAACACGTGACTAGCTCGCTAGCTTTAGCAATAGGTCTGCCTAGCCTCGTGGAAGACTCCGGTCACGCGCAGTGCCGGGGCAGAGTGTGTGCAGGTAGCCGGGGAGGTAAGCAGACAGGTAGGTCAACCAATCATTATTTTATTGAACTTTATATTTATGGCACATGTAGATTATAATATCATTCACACCTCTTCTATTATGATATACTTTATAGAAATTCCCGGGAGTCTGTGATAGCTGTTTTGTTTTTTTAACATATCCAACACTGAATAAGAATAACTCATCTATTATCCTAACATAAATATGTTCTATCCTTATTTATCTAAGTGAGTTTCACTTTTTTTCTGTTTACATACGCTACATGTAAAACCACACACATCAATTGGGTGTATCATTAAATATACAGCTGCACAACTTCTACCTTCCTACAAGGTCAAGGAGATGAACTTCAGAAATTCTGAAAATTGAATTATTACTAAAAGTAGGAAAGAAATATAAAAATATGTTCATCAAAAATTCTCTCACTCATGGTTTAGCTACTGCAGCGACATAACCTTCTCTACTGTAGCTTTCCAATTCCCAAGAGCGGGCGAGAGAGATGTTGTTTTCCTGCTGTTGTGGCACTCTCTCCCCTCTATCTCTTCCTCTACCCCTCAGTGGTTCACGCTGTGAGATCGCCAGTGATAGAATAGTTTTCGGCACTGGTTTTCCTGTTTGTGTGTGTGCTATCTGTGTGTGTGTGTGTGTGTGTGTGTGTGTGTGTGTGTGTGTGTGTGTTCTTTCATTGGATGTCAAGAGTGCTCTGCTCTATATCCACCTGGGAGATCCAAATGCACCCGTAGCACAGCCACACATACACATGGTCACACGTACACAGGGACGTCCCTAGGAATTCTGGGCTCCCTGACAAAATGCAATTATGAACCCCCCTCCCCCCCAAAAAATATTCAAAAAATATTTCAGTTTTATCATCCAGTGCAGGCTGTAGTTGTTTTAGTTACAGTAGTGCTAGCTGCTAGGCTAGGGTGACCAACTGTCGACCCCTTTTATCTCTTTCCTCTCTCTCTTTCCTCTCTTTCCTCTTCTGACAACCTGACTTCTTCATCTCAGTTCACCGGCATACAAAGAACTGACAGTTCAACGTTATCTATCCTTCAGACTGCTAGTGTCTATTTAACTTCACCACGGTCTGCCTGGCTACTTCGCTCTGCAGTAGCGTAGGACTTGGGCTGTACCAAATAATGACAAATGAGAGGTGTGATAATAGGCTGAAGACTTTTCTAATGATTTTGTGAACATGGAGAAACAAACCACATGTTCATTTAATTTGATGATTTATTCCGAAAAATAATATTTAAAAAAAGTGTGTTAATCAATATTTCGCCAAAATTTACTTGCATATAGTTTTAATAATACCTGTGTCCTCTGGGGGCCCCTGTTAGTGCTGGGCCCTTAGAATCATCGTAATCCACCCCCCCATGTAACTGTCAAATACACACAACCGTCCAAAACTTTTCTTTCTTTTACCTTTACACTTCGAAAAAAGCCTGACAGGCAACCAGAGAATGAATCTCAGCAGGAAGTATCATCACTGTTCTTTCTGCCTCTTCATTCTATTCATATTTCACAACATTACTTTCTCATTCCCTGCCAGCGATCTCTTGCCAAGAACAATTGTATTGCCTTCAAAAAACATTTCCTATTTGTCTGATGCCAGTAAGCTAAAGAGGTAGCTCTGAATACTTTCATTACGTACTGTACCGCGATCTATCTGTCTTTCTAGCTGCCTATTTGTATAACTAGAGTGTCTCGTTGTCAAGAACAAGTTGAAACGTCTTCCCAAGTATCCATGTTGCAATCCAGAAAAGAACATTCTCTGAAGTAGGTTGACAAATCGAGGTCTAAAACACTATGACTTTACAGTATACCAAATTACATTTTCAAATAGCAATGTGCAGTAGTAACTTCATAATCAGAGTTTGACTAGCAAGATAAATATTTTGGAATCTGCCAAACAAAAAAAACAAAAAAAAAAATGTTTTTTTGCACATTTTACAATTGATTCATGAAAATCACATCGTTTAGCTGATGTCATTGACAAAGAACTGGGTAGATTTAATTTGCCGTGGTTTGTGTGTTCACTGTGTTCATTGTCTTCCAAGATAATGGAAGACTCATAAATAATCAAACTAACAATTACTGTGTCTCGCTTTGTGAGGACGGGAGAATCAGTGAGTTTACCCCAACTATTATGATCTCATACCTCAGTACAGGATATCCATTAGAACGTTTGTTCTTCTCTGTGTACAGGATGTTGTTGTTTTGCGTTCTTGGCCATTCAATGCTCCAAACATTGAGAATGATTGTTAAACATAATACAAAAAGTTTCAATATAGTTAGAACATTTTGGTTGCATTCAAGCGTAACAACGTTAATGAGTAGTACCGGTATTTATTAGCCTGGGAACCAGACGAATCACGCGAGCTCATGCTTAATTTGCAAGTAAGGTCTGGCTCCCCTCCCATACAAAAAGATTTCAGCCCGGTACGAGATAGGCCGTCCAATCACAATCTTTGATCTAATATGAGGCGGGATAAATACGATGACGGTGCAGAGGAATGTCGTAGAGGCGTTTTCAACAAAAACAAAGATGGCCGCCTCTGATGTAGAACGGTCTGTTGATTCCACTATCGAGACAGCATTAAATGAACTGGACGGTATATTTTCACTAAAAGAAGAACAAACGACTGCACTTTAAGCTTTTGTTGAGAAGAAAGATGTATTTTTTTCGTCGCTCAGAGCTGCATCACCTGTGTCCGTTGCTATGATTGTTTTAAGGCCAACCATATGCATCCAGAGGCCTTTTGGTCTGCGCCCGTCGGAGGCCCCCCCTTGATGCCAGGCTAGGTATTTGTATCTGTATCTTATTCTAAATGGTGGTTGATGTTGTATCGTGACAACCACTTTAGCTGTAACTTAATTTCATGACCCCATGTTGGCTATACAGCCACATGAAAACGTCTGCCTAGGACCAATGCTCCGGTATTTCCCTTGGTTCCTCATTATGTCCAGGCACCAATGGCGGCAAAATGAGACTCCTTTCTCTGACTTCCAGGTATTTACTGAAGAGATGCTGCAGCGTCCATCACAAATATAATTTTACCAATCCCCCAGCAACCAATTAAGACTTTGCTCTCAGTAGCAGGAAGTACTGATGGGCATGTAGCGGGAGAGAGGAAGTAGATGTTGAGATCACTTGGTCACTGCATTCATACACCACCTCCACCACCGCCGTCTCGTAAAAGACGTGGAATGAAGGGGAGGCCCTTGTCTCCGCGGCTTCTGTTATTAAAGCAATGAAAGTAACACAGCTACCACTAGGGTTTCTAGACTCCAGGCCCTATAGGATCCGTGGCCCTGCATCCCTTTAACCCGAAGGAAGGTTTGTCACATTGAACACGAAAAAAAACAACACACATGTTGCAAAAGTGTTTTTGAACTGTGTCTTCACCGCCACCAACAGTTTTATTCTAAGGCCCAGCATGTGTGTCTTGTGTTTAATTAGTGTTGGTGTTGGTTTGCAATAGGCTTAAGCAACCTTAGAGAAATCCAGAGTTTTCTATGTATTTAGCATTTTATGCATATCCAGTCTACTTGGAGTTCAGATTTGAAAGAATCCTTTTATTCCGACATTTAAAATACACCCACATTTGCATAATCTGTTATGGCACACACGCAGAAACACACACGAATGCACGCATTTGCACACACACAGAGACAAAGACAAAGACACACACACACACACACACACACACACTTGTACAAGGGAAAATTTACATCAGTCTGCAACTTTGAGTGACAGAGGTATTGAGGCAGAAAATTGGCCAGTATGTGAGAGTTCTGTTGTAATATCATCTCATTTGAGATGGAGATTTGAAATCTGCCAGTCAGTCCAATCACTCAATCTATTAATCTCACACACTCACACACACGCACATGCACACAAATGCACACACACTCATGGCATCAACTATAACATAACTACAGTTTCACATTTAACCACTTAATCACAACAACACCTGATTTGCTTGAAAATGATTATGACTAGAATTAAAACACATTCTACTTGAGAAACATTTCACACTGAAAGTATAATCTGCATCACTAGAATACTGACGTAAATCACAGCAGGTATAAACAAGCATTGTCTTCCAACAGGGGGCTTTTAATTTGGAGTTCATCACCACCCTAGCAAAACCAGCGCTGATCGTGAACAATTTTCTGCCCACAGTCTATTACGCAACACCCTGCTGGTAAACAGAAAGCTGTGACACACAAAGTTCACCAGGCCGCTCAACTGTGAAATAGTCCTCAAATTACCTGTAATTACTGCATAATGAGTCCATAACTTCAACCCACCGCACCTCATAATCATATTAAATTAATGAAAGTTTTAATTATCAAATCCCCAAAGGGCATTCCGATGCAACAAAAAAGAAAGCGCCGCTATCCAGATTGGGGGTGTTTTAGCGAGTACACTACTCTGGGGTTAGTGTCAGGCTGGTGTTGGAGCCGCAGTAGTGAAAGAGGCCTTTTGATATCATCCTGTGCAGTCTGCTAAAATTCAACACTGAACCTGATCCTCTATGCACTAACATTCAGCTTGTTTTGATATTGGCTGTGACTTCTATATGAACCCATTCGTATGAATATGAATAAGATATTTGGGATATATTTGAATTCTAATTCGCATCCGAAAATTAACTTCATCAGCACGCGTCGTATTCAGCCAACTTTATGGTTTTGATTTGTCGCTGTATGGCTTGTTTTTCGGTGTGTTTGTTTATTCATGGCTCTGTGCACCACAAACAATCATGGAAGGCAAAGCATAACCTTGGACTGCCAGCGGCGACAATGGAGATCAGGATATCGGGCCCCCGAATCCCTGTGGACCTCACTCCTCTTAGCGGGGAAATTTAACATCCAAGTTATTTGGGTTTATTTTGTTGTGACAATGCTATTTCAGCATGCTGTGCGGGACCGGTCCACATCAGTATGATGTATTGCATCCATTACCACTGGTCCACATGGCCGCAGACCGACTTCTCAGGCTTTTTGTGTTGTGTTATTTGCTATGTCATGTTTTAAAATGTCATTAGAGCCTCTATGCTACTTCTAAAATAGACTGATGCTTTAATTATTATTCTTTTTTAATTATGTGTGCAGCAGGCCAGACATGATGTGACATCTTCCTGATGTAACATCAGGTGTTACCATGGAGACGTCATGTTAAAGAAACAGAAAGGGTTGCCTGTCCTTTTCCCTCTATAACTATATATCTACAAGTATATATTTCATGAACACGAAAACGTTCCACTTTTGCTAGGGCAGGGCGGTGTTGCGTGGAGGAGACTGTGTTCCATCGTACCCAAACACCATTCGTTCAACATTCAACACCATTCATCCATTTGTTTTCTAACATTTGTCTGATTGTCTGATTGTTTTAAGCCACGGTTTTAAACCAACACTTGACGTTTTTCCGAGGTGTCCTTCAAACTAAATTCATGGCTGTAACGCGGGGGGGCGGCTGAATAGGAGCTCGTCCGTTCACCATGGCTTTGGGAGCGATCAAAACGTTCCATGTCATGACATTCACACAAAAAAAGCAAACCGTGCGCCCACTCCTCACAGCAGGGAGTCCATGGCACTGATCTCTGAAGGTCGGAACCAGCGGTTTCATGTAACACAGCTACAAACGGAGAGTCCATAAAGATGTATAGTTTTAATTTATCCAGTGTTTGTCTCACAAATCTCTTGTGTGAGTCAGGATTTCCATTTGTTTTGTCTACATTTGAATTAGCCTGGTAAAAGCCAAGCCAAGCCAAGGTAAGGTGTCCTGGCAGAAGCCGGGCTTAAGAAACTGAATGATTTGGGCTAAATATAAACCACATGGGCAGTTTTTGCCGTTATGTTCTCCACCAGAAAGTTTCAATGTTTTGCTGTAAAATAATTGTTTGCTAATTAAAATATCACAAAGCCCTGCTTAAGTTTTCAGTGGAGATTTTTTACAGTTGACATTGATAAGTTGACCAACTTTGAAATTTCGCTGACTGGCTGAGAATATATCAGATGAGCATGCCTGCATAAGAGCCTTCACTCCTTAATTCCATGCCTTAAGCACTACTGCCAAGTGGCTGCTTGTTTGCTAAGTGTTTACAATAGCTGTAGCTGCTAATGTTGATGCCAATCACAGTTAAGTCATTGTGGGATCAATCAGTTAAGGCAAATGTTTTAAAGAATAAAGAATGATTTGTAGAAGAGTTTAACATTGTCTATGTTGTTTGTGTTTGTTTTGATGTAAAAATGAAATGAGAAAATGTGGTAATGTATTCATAGTTGTGGCAAAATAGTGTTTTTAAATTACATATTTGTTAAGGTGTGACACTGATTTATTTCCTATACTGTCTTACCAGGGAAACATATGTGCAAATACAGTATGTTGTGCCCTTTACTCCTTCTAGCCAATAAGGTTGATAATTGGTATTTTCTTTGCACTTTGTTATTTCATAGTAATTCGCAAATAATTCCCATCCAATCCACAACCTGAAGAATAGTTAACTATTGCTTGTGTCGGAATGTGGAAATATCAAATTATTATTGTTATCATCATCATAATCATCATTAATATTATTATTAATAATATTATTATTATATTATAATGCAGAATAAACAGCCAATATGATAAGCTGCATCCCCTCATTTGAATCATCCACAGACAATATCATACCATGGGAATCGACAACCAATATTTGTTTTTTGCCGCTACACTATTGCCGCTAATTGATTCAAAAATACCCTTTTTTTTCCCCATCTCAGCCATGGATCCATTGTTTCTCTGACGGTGGTTGTGTGTACATTCACACACAAGTCCTGATAAGGACAGGTAATTATTTGAGGCAGTGCCTGAACAATACCCAGGTGAATGGGTAATTAACCCAGAGCGCTGAATGTCTGAAAACGGCACAAAAAGTAGGTTCTTCGTGGTCTCTGAAGCGGGGCTTTCTGTGGATTCTGTGGATTTCTGAGGATGGGAGATTAAGCGGGAGGGGCTGATGCACATGCTCAGTTGCTAATAACGACGGTAATTCACAAGGATATAAATATTAATAAAAATCTTCACAAATTACAAGGCACGAGTAGCAATTAGGTGATACCTATTTGAGGATACAACCATTAAATGAGGCTGTATTGAATGATGGGAATGTAAGCGGTTAGTCACAACACTGTGCCTTAGCTGCAAGTTTGCAATGTATGCTTTCATTATATAATAACTGATCAGAATCATTTGACTCAAGAGTGTTAGGTGTGGTTAGAAAGGACCATACTTATGGCCCCTTACCCTTAACGATAGGAAATGCATATTGCAGAAATAACAGTTTCAAAAAGTTGCTCTGGTATTCTTGGACTCCAATTTAAAGTGTGGCTTTTGAAGGAAAAAGGAATCTGCTAATTAATTCAAGTCTGCGGTGCATTTCGAACTCAAGAGTTTTGGTTCAGTTTCAAAGAGTTTGGTACAAAGGACACTCTCTTCTGAAAGCTGATAGTTAAAGCAGAGCCATTTAGCACAACACACACAGAGATAGGTTTCCTGGGCATTTAAATGGCTGGCTGACGTGAATATCACCGCCATGAGAAAAGCTTTAAAGTTGTTATTGATTGGATCACTCAGCCATTGCAATCAACAATACATTGGGTGTGTGTGCGTGTTTGCGCGTGTGTGTGTGTGTGCATGTTAAAGTCAGGTCATTTTGTGTCAAAAGGAACTACCTCAGAAATGCCTTTGTTATTGTATTTTTTCATCAAAGTTATAGCAAGTAACTTCTCTTGTATAATTTAATGAGGCAGGTATTTTTGTGCGATTTCTTTCCTTTTCCTTTTTTTTCAGTCCATTCTGTTGTTTATATCTCACCCTGAGAAACACCGACGCTGTCGCACACTGCTTTGGTTTCCTCCCTGCTCCACTGTATCTCTGATGCAGAAACAAGACTTGTAATATCGTTGTGCCAAAGCTGAATGTGAAGAATAAATCCTAGCGGCATGCTCTGGGAGAACAAATAGGCCATTCCAGAGCCCCTAAATCACACTTTATTGATGAGCTATTAGTTACTTTGGTTTTGTGCAAACTGACAATGGCTGTACATTTTGAAAGGGAGTCTGGCTGTTAATCAAACAGATAGATACTGTTTTAAAAATGATGAACAGTTTTTGTGGGGGGGAAAAGGATCCATTTGTTGGCTGTCCCTTAGATACACATTTGAATGACTATTCGTACCCACCGCGGCACTAAACCTCGCTACAGACAACATTTTAAAAGTAGTATTCAATAACAAATATCTGTCTTTTAACCACATTCAGCTGCTAAAAACTACAATTTCTGGGTTTGTCTTGCATTGGTTATTTTAAGTTTGAATTCTTTTCTCTATGGATTCACAAATTATGATTTTTTTTAGGGGGGGGGGGGGGGGGGATTGACGTTTTAAAAAAAAA
>JAOPJO010000118.1:9373014-9386526 GCA_027123675.1 Molva macrophthalma | reverse complement strand
CCCCCCCCCCCCCCCCCCCCCCAGCTGATGACAAGTGGCCTTTTCCCTGTAGGCAGATTCATTTGCTGCTGCAGCGTACCTGAATGCCATCTGTCATCCTCGTCCTCACCTCTCTCCTCCACTCCCATCGCGATGGCTGTCTCGCCCTCCCTGTGATGTGTGGACTACCCGGTGCCTGCAGCGCCGGGTAGTCATCATGCACGCATGCATGGAGTAAATTAGGATTGTAAAAAAGGGCTGTTCAATAGCAGCGCGTCAAATGAAAAGAGTTGCGGGGCTGTGGAACCACGGCGGTCGCCACCGTTTCAAACAAAACAAACTCACGGGGGTGAGGGTGCATCAGAATTGAGGCATTTTGTCACTCAGGTTAGCAATCATGTCACTGTTATTGCCACTGTGTTTTTGTGTCACATACAACCACACACACACACACACACACAGAAATACACACCACCCAATTCTTTCTTCCCCGTTCCTTCCTCCCCTGTGTTTTGTGTTTCGGTGTATTGGTTTTCTTGGGCGTATCGGCTTGTTGAACTCCTCTCCTGACCCGACCCATGTGTTTTGTTTCTTTTGTAAAAGCCACATCCTGTAAGCACCCCGACATTCCCCGAGACACACAGTCCACACTTCACACGGTTTGTTTACCTCCGCCTGCACGGTGATGTTTATGGGTTTTGTAATTAGTCCAGGCATTGACGCAGGGGGCTGCAGGGGGCTATCGGATATCAATAACCGCCAGAGTCAACAGAAAATAAAGCTTTAGTAAAGTAAGGGCACTGTGTCTCCTTAGGGAGGGTCGCCTCAAGTCCTAACGCAGTGCACCTTGACGCCGTGCTGTCAAGACTTGTAGATACAAACAAGCTAACCTCAGTTCAATTGTATTAAAAAACGCAAGTCATTTAAATCGTCACATTTGACAGTTACTTGATATTATATTTAACCACCTTGAATTCAAATTTTACGACCGCTACTCCCACCAATAATACAAAAGATAATCATCGTTGTAATAGTAACCAATTGGGCCGAGTGTCCCTGGAGAGGGAACACAGGAGGTCTAACAGGAGCAGCAGGCTCATGGACCCTACCGGACCCCGGTGTAGGCGGTCCAGGTGGTGCGGCTACGGCTCCTGGAACACCAACCGAAGAGGGGCTCTGGGTGGTCTTATGGCGAGAAAAAAGTATGGTGCTCTCACTCTCTCATTGTTTTACTTTTACTCTGTCCGAATAAAGCCAGATAATGCATCTTTGCTTTATTTGATCTCAGAGTGAAAAATCGTGCATGGTTCGTGGGTTACCGCTTCACCACCAAACACAACAGTATAAGGCCACGTTTGCTTGGGTAAACCCGGTACTGTATTCCTTCAGTTTTTGAAAATACACTATTATATTGTATATATATATACACCATAAAAAATAAAC
Source organism: Molva macrophthalma (assembly GCA_027123675.1). Lineage (NCBI taxonomy): Eukaryota > Metazoa > Chordata > Actinopteri > Gadiformes > Lotidae > Molva > Molva macrophthalma. The sequence goes on along the minus strand of JAOPJO010000118.1, from coordinate 9,385,104 downwards.
CATCTCAAAAAATGTATTCACTTTGGATGGTGCACCAGTTCTCAAACGACCCTAGGAAAACAATGAACATTATGTAGGTCTGGTAGATTTGCTCGGTAAATCCCAGCAAATCTGTATTGTTCTTCATCTTTCATCTTGATAGGTTTATGTCTGTTATATAAAGGAGCATACTGTATCCATCTATGGGACCTCGTAAACACATTTCCACTTATATTGGCCAAGGCCTATGTACTGAGAGATCAGAATAAACCAATGGGAATTGGACTTTCATTTGTACCTTCAAGGTTCTACTTTAATGAAAATTAGACCATACTAATTGTAGCACGCCAACCATATGAACTAAGTAAATAATTGGCAGCCAACTATCTCATTTGTCAATCACCCAGGTACTTAGCCCCAGTGTCCCACAGACAGTATCCTATTATTAGCTAACTTTGTGAAGATCAAGTTAATTGAGTTGGATTCAATTGAAAACGTGTTGTACAGGATGCTAACAAATTATACTTGAATTTGCTTCGGTATTGGAATCAGTCCAGAGGTAGGTTGCCTGCCAAAGCATGAAGATAACGCTTTAATGCAGTGCCGGTGCATTTGGAATAATGTTCAATCCTGAAGCTCCATCTGCCTGCTTTCCTCTTGACAAGGCCCTTAGTAGTCTTCTACATCCTCCCTGACTGTAGTCTCACCAATCACACTTTAGATTAGCATCTAAAGTCCGATGGCAGACGAGCTTAAATCTGGGTGAACGGGGCATCTTATTATTTTCCACTTCAAATATGTTTCGACCAATCATGTTGCTTGGGGCGGGGATCTGTAGACGCCCGTTACAGGGAGGGGCCTCTAGCGGAAACACCCTGACCCTGGCGGGAGAACAACCAACGTGATACGGCTGAACATTAATCTCGGATCCGGAAGAGGACTGGTAACTAAACGATAGCTTCGTCTTTCCATTGTCGGTGTCCCTCTTTGGCCAACAGCGAACATGAACTCGGGCAGCACTGGTAAACTAAACTTTTCCCAAATGACCGTTTTCTGTATTCCATCACTTTAACGGGAGATTTCTCTACGCTTCTGCAGAGTCGGAGCAATTAACCTAGATCAAGTAAATTAGCGGCTACATTATCTGGGATCCTGCATTTCTGCTATGTCATAGCAGAGCTTCTGGGGAGACTGCACAGAGCCTGGGCCGGAAATTAAAAACTGTAAGGGGTGGAGTTACGCCTTGTTTCCTGTTTGTTTCCTGAGATATTCTGCCAAAGAAACCTAATGTAAGCAAGTGGGAAAGGCTTTCAGAACAGTGTTGACTTGAAACCTTTATAGCCACTCTTACAGTTTACTACTGCTAGGCGAGTTTGTGCCAATTACACAAGTCATACATATCACACATTCAACTGGGGGTTGAAGTTATGAAGGCTTTGCTCGTGGTAGAAAGATCATGGGGATCAATATTGGTAACATATTGCTGGTTGTTATCCGAAAGGAAGAGTTGCAATTTAGTTTGCAGACTTATTCGAAGGAATTGGGGCAGTGCTAACTAGATCAAGCTAGCAAATAAGGCAATGAGTCATTCACAGAATCAGTTAGGGCTCAGATTGACTAAGTCAGAAGGAAATTAAAGCCAAAATGTTCATATTTTAAGTTTAGAAATCAACCGTTCCATAAAAAAAGTAGCTGGTGTTAAAACGTAGTTGACACCAAGTCTGGTCTTAACTATTTTCTCTATTACTATTAAGTCTGTTGATATCAGAACCGAGTGATCAGAGGAAATAAATGAAAGCATGAAGTTTAATAGCATCTGCTGTGTAAGACAACACTCAAATTATTAAAGCAAAATAGCCTCACCATCTGGCAAAAAAGTCAGAAATGTTCTATTAATGTCCATATATTACTTTTTTGGAATTTGTGAAGCTAAAGGATGTTATAATGATCAACCTTGGATGAATGATGGCCATGTTTTATGATTTCGAGAAGTTTGTTTTTGTGAAATTCTTTGTATTCAATGTTTGTTCAATCCAGCACTGACCCTCATGTTAAGGTTATTTGTAAAAGATTTTTAAAGAGAGAGTGCGGAAAGGAGTGGTAGAAAGAAAGATTTTGAAACAAAATCGAAACGTCCCCTCCCTCTCTGCTCCCTCCTTCCCTATGTTTCTCTGCCATTGAACACAGCTGCGATTAACAGGCAAGATGGATTCCCGGAACCAATGGCGGAAAGGATTCCCTGATTGGTCAGATATCAGCCGGGAGCGGTCTGAAAGTCTCACGGCGCATTTCACTCGCTAATAGCTGACGGATTACTTTGCCATTTATTAAAATCAAAAGTCAAATAGTAGCTCTTAAATCTTAACTACAGCACCTTTAAGTAAGATTTATATTTAAACAGCTATTTTGTTCAGTGATTGATTACATAAAAACATTTTAAAAAAATGAAGAATTAAAGAAAAGATTGAATAACAATGTGCCAAGAACCAACCCCAGAGGAACCACATTTTTGATAGCAGTAAAAGTGCTAAGGTAGAATCTGAATAAATGCATGGGAGATCATACAGCTGGTTTATCAAGGGGGATGTCCTGAAGCCAAATTGTAGTGGTTTGACTACATTTATTGTATGAATATTTATGTATATTACTGACTAAGTAATTTATCTTGTTCGAGTTTTGCAACTCATACATTATGCACGTTTTATGTGGATTTTTCTGAGCTTCAAAATAGATGCATATGTGACGTAGTGAACATATAATATATTCATAAATGTGGCTCAGTATTTTCACGTATATATATTTTCCATGAGTATAATTCTGCACAATAGTACATCACTAGAGTGCTTCACAGTGGTCTTTTCTTAACCCCCTGTGGCAAAAAAAAAGAGAAGAATTCCTTAAAGTATAATTTATGAATATATGAGCAAGGAACATTTTAAATAATATATAAAGTTAATCATATTCTAATTACAAAACTACATTGTTATACCTGGTGCCAATGCACCACTGGTGACTAGGCAAGTTTCACCGTCTGTAGCCCGCATCCGCTGTCATCTTTTACTGTATGAGAGATTAAATCTCATTAAACGCTGAACTGGTGCCCCATGTGCCAATGTGCAATATTACACTTTAATCAGCTCGCTGCTTAACCAACATAACAACAAATAATAAGAAAAAAAAGGCACTTGTTCTGCCACTTGTGACATTATGATTTCAGAATTACTCTACACTACACAACACTACACTCATGAAGTACACAGTCACCTTCCTGTTGTGCGTCTTGAATCGTTAAACAATGGGAAGAAAAATAAACATGGCTTGTCTCTGGGTTCCTCCTTTTATCCCTTTCCTTCCCTCTTCTTGTTTTTTACAACCTTCAAAGCTCTCTTTTGGAGCGAGGCACTGTGAAAGTGCTAAGGCCTCACAGCTTTTTGGGTTCTGTAAGATCTTAATAGTTTCCTGGCGACAGCTTGAATCCTCAGCCCGTCAGTGTGAATCCCGTGGGGAGTGCACCGATGTCTTTTAAACCCTACAGAGGCCTCCCTCTGCGGAGAATGGTGCACCGGGAGTCTCTGATGATCCCCGGCTACATCCAGTGTGGAGCCCTGTACTCGGCCGTGCCGTCCCAATCATTCACTGGTGCCGTTGGATTATTCATACCTGGAGTCGTTCGCTGTCACTCTCTTTGTGTCACAAGCTGCTTGGAAGCGTTTGGAGAGTGGCCTTGCTATAGGCAATGCTGTGGATGGTGGAATCTACCTTTGAGCCAGGAAGCACAAATGCACACAGTTTGCAGACAAGAAAGAGAAAGAGAGTTGAAGCAGTGAAGTAACAGACAGCAGAGCAGACAGAAGCGAAGGTACATTATTTAACATAATCATCTGATTCATGGTACCATGGTGTACCTTAGATTTACACAGAAAACAACTTCTTAGAAACTTTGCATTCAACCGGTGGCCACCGAAACTAGAATCTCTATATTCTATGACCTCATTCTTTTTCTCAATTCACCTATATGTTAAGGCTAGCTAATTAATGTCACAATTAAAGTTAAACGTAACCGGCCGTATGAATGTATTTACCATATGGTTAAAGGAAGCCATTATCTGGCCCATATGTAGGAAAGATCAACAAAGGCTTGCATGCTGAGGGACATTCACGTGTCACTCATTTACACTATTTGCCGCCCCTGAGATGAACCCCAGTTACTGATTCTACCTGTTTCATGGCATCCTGGGGGGTAGAGCCGGAGAGGGCTTTTTGACGTCCACAAGGAAGACCCCTGCATTCTTTCTGTGATTGGTTAGTGCATGTAGGGGGAAGCCACACCGTTTGGGAATATAACCTGAAGCTTGTTGCCAGATCAGGAGTTCTTTGTCAAACCAACTCAGGTTTTGTTGTGCAAGTGATAATAAAGTCTTTACCTTTCAAACCTCGCCTTTTCTCGACCTCTTGTATTTTGTTAAAGTGTTAAAGTAAGGTAATTTTTCCACCACACTACAAACATTAGTTACAAATATACAATGCACAAATGTATATACATTTTATTGTAATGAGTCCAGCATTGTCAATTGTGAGAGCCTTTTTTGTATTATTCTAGACACTCCCACAATTCTTCAAGCCCTGGCAACGATTGCTTAGAGTTCCCTTGAAACATAACAGTGTATAAGAAAACGATTCTAGTGCTGCTGTATGCAGAGTGAGAGGGAAAGTGATGAAGTGATGAGGGGAATCGTGAAGTGAAGAGGCATAATCAGAGGTTGGTGATGTTGTAGTGTAAGTTCTGCAGAAACAAGGGGCTTCCCATTGGGAAACAACAGCAGCATCTTGGGTATCAACCCAGACTATCAAAATAATCTTGCTTCTGCCACTCTGGATTTATGCAGGAAAGGCACTGTATACCTTTTATAAAAGTACAGCATGGCTGAACAAACTTTGTTTCCATGAATTCGTAACCAAGCCAGACCCTCTCCTACTTTTGAAATGTGTGATTTCAAAGTAAAGCAGGTGCCACTGCAGGTGCCACTGGAGAATAAGGCCGTCTGTGTTGTTAAGGGAAGTCATCTATCAATGTTCACATACACGAGGCCCGAGATACATTATATGTCAGGATGGCTAGTCACAACACAACCTTTTAAACAGGTGTGTATCGATACAGCGTTTCCTAATAAAACAGGATATTGGAGGAATGTTTTGAGGATTTGTTCGGTGATAAAGGGAATAATATTTGTGGTTAGATGCATGAAACACATGCGATAAAAAGTAAATTTCCATTTAATGGGGTGTTTCCGAACTCATAAACTACTACGATGTAAACAAATACAACTATGATTTTGTTGTATTTTCTCATCATTTTGATTACTATATTGAAACATATTGTACCTCAGAACTATTAAATAGCCTTCTGCAGATGAGAGGAAGCAGTGGGATATGTAGTTCACAGGGTGTGAAACTTTCTCCTAATAGACAACAGATGCTAACTATTGTCTGCCATCTATTGTGGGCCCCCTGCTGTGAGACCTGGCAGGTGGGTATAGGACCTGGCCGCATGGAGGAACCATCCGCCATTTGGCCGAGGCCATCTGCGAGTCTTGTGCTGCTTGTGAGCACATATGGTGACACTAGTGAAGCCATTCTTCTTTGGATAGCATCCATAGTGTATTCATCATTTTAGTTAGTGTGTGTGCCTGTGTGCCTGTGTGTAAGATTGAGTGAGAGACATCAGTGAATAGAAGAACATTGATTAGTCCAGGTGAGGCTATTGATATAAAAGAGGAGACCATGAGCCTCATTCTCACTTTATTTCAGCCCTTTGCCCCTGCACTCTTATGTTATCTTTATTGCACGGGCAGAACGTACGGTTTGAGCTTCTGCTGTAATATCATGCTCTTCTTGGATCTAGCCTATCGGCATTGAGCCTCACCTGATTTAGTGGCCACCATTAATGAAGGACAGTATTTGATTCTGACTAGATTAGGTATGTTAGGAATTCAAAACCGACAAGGCGGGTTAGTATTTAACACGAGATAACATACGATTAGATCTGAAAAGTGAACCAGAATAAAACTATAAATGGAGAAAATTCCCTGGATGGATTGGCTCTTGGATGGCCTTTTATTCATGAGAAGCTTTCTTGTTCAGGAAGGCTTTAACGGAGTAAACAGCTGCAGTAGGAAAGTGACAGGAGTGCAGGTTTAAACTGGATTAGGTGAGTAAGGGACAGCTTCGAGTTATAGGAACAAATGTGAATGACAGGGGAGGGCACAGTGCAGCTCTGGAGCAAAACACACGGTCAGGATAAACCACGTCACGAGGAGAGATAGGCAGGGATGCAGCAAACGCATGGGGGGGGGGGGCTGTCTAGTTCCTGGCTGCAGAGGGCTAGAGCTGTCGCCTGAGGTTCAGCCCTAATCCACTGGAGTCGAGAGAGTATCTGGAAGCCACACGAGAGGGTAAAGAGCGGGTTCGAGTTAAGATTTGGACGTGTCAACATCGTTTGATAAACTTCCCTGATCACAGTAAGAAGACTTTTTAGTTTTGAATGGTTGATATTCAATCACACCTGCTTGGAGGAATTTAAGTAGGTGTAATTTTGGGTTCAAACTTAACCCAAAATTAAGTTTGAGGTTTCATTATCTTTACCAGAGCATTATGCAAGTGTAAATTGCATTGGTCTTTATATTTCCTGCTATGCATTTTACAGCATTAAGTAATCCATTTTTTTCGTTTACCTATGCAAACTGTGCCCTAAAGATATCACGCGTACGTGAAATACATCCATTCGTGGAGGACTTAATTACTATAAATGACAGAGGCAGGGACACACGTGCAGATGTTCCCGCCCAGTCCAAGGTTACTATATCCTCCAGATGAGTGTAAGTTGCTGATCAGTTTGTGGCTGGACATAGAGCCGGTATTAGTATGCATCGTTTGTGGGCATCAAGGTCAATGGCAACACTCACACAGAGTTTTAATATCCTGAGTACAGAAAAAACACCAGGGGAAATAATGTAGAGACTGTCAGGGAACAGGGAAACCTAAAGGACTGAGGAAGACTAATGCAAGAATGATGCACAAAAGTGTCATTTTAATACGTCCTTTTTCAGTGATGCACAATTAATTTGAGTTTGTGTATTGAATCAGTTGTTTTCTCGATTGATTGCCATGTATTAATGATTACACTTCATTTTAATTTGCTATGTTATGCAGAATCTGCGATTACATAAGTACAACGATTATACTCCAATAAATGTTATCGTCCACTTTAGCAAGAAATAAAAACACATTCCCAATCATTGCTCGTTAACTTAACCATTAAATACACGTAATGAAATGCCTCACTCAAATCACAAATCCATAAAATTGTACTTCTCATCATCCGTTGCTGTCTTGAACTGAGCCTTGTATCCTTATGTCTTCTTAATGACCTCAGCTTGAGTGTGTGTAGAAAGTCCTTCCAGAACACTGGTGCACTCACCGCACTTTTTCCTCAAACGCGCCGAAATACCCAGGGATCACGCTGGGCGCCGATGTTGCATCAAAACACGACTAAAAACTATTTTCCTTTGCAGATCAAGCCATAAAAACAGTGTCACAGTAGGCCGTGACGCGGAGGGCCACTTAGATTCTTGCTGTCCACATCGCCTGCCGGTGGTAACGGTAATGGTGTGCAGAAATGCGTCCCACGCGAGCCCCAGTGTAGAGCTCCAACCACGTCAGAGCCATCTGCACGTCTCTCAGGGCCAGCCTGGTCCCCCTCCACCGCACCGGTGTACCCAGGCTGGAGTGGGTACTAGGGGGTGGGGGGGGGGGGGGGGGTTGTGTACACCATGTCATGCATCATGGTTGCATGTCTTACAGGAACACCCGCGCTTATCGCGTCGGCAGCCCCGCCAACCAACCGTATCGCAACCTTGTAAGGTTTTTGCCGGGGTGAGGTGGGTATAGTGCTGTCTGCAGCAGAATAAATAAAACATTTTTAACTACGGCAGAGATGGGGTGCTGTGCAGAACAAGAGTGGTTACCGGCTGTTCAATTTGCTGCATCATATGATCATTTCTGCAATTTCCCGTGAGAAGCAGGGGGGACATGCTACTAGATGTGCCTAATACAACTATCAACTATACAATACCCACACACACACTCATATACAAAGACACAGACACACATATACAGATTCACACACACGCACGCACGGACACACACACGCAAACACACACACAGAAGCGCACACATTCACACACACCCACACACAAACACACATATACACACACACACACAGAAGCGCACACACACACACACACACACACACACAGAAGCACGCGCACACACACATACACACACACACACACACACACACGCACACACACACACACATTAAAGCACCCATCACTAGTGAGCAGAGACCCATTGGTTGTTTTCTTGTGCTTGTGCTTGTCCGGTCCTCCAGGGGCCACCTGCACGCTGGTGCTGTTGTGCTCATTCACAAGGCGCTCACGTCCACCGCTTGTCTCTTTCAGGGCCAATTCAATCGGTGTTCTGAATGATGGCGATCTAAATGAAGGGCCTCAGCCAATGGAGTGAAGAGGCATCGCGTCCCTGCGGTCCATCACGTGGACTCTATTGACCCGCTGAAGTCAAGTAGAGAAGAAAAGTGGTTGATTTGATGACGGGAGCAGCACAAGTGGCAATCATTTCAGTAATATTGTTCCCTTTGCCTCTAAAAGGTTAAGAGTCTAATTGTAAAGCCCTGTTGCATTTTGTTGTTGTTGTTTGACTTCCAATTTAATCGAAAAGTCTATGTTGTCGTGATTCAGAAGGAAAAAAAGCGAATGAACAGAGATCCCTGGTGGCTATGAAATCTATATTTTCTGCGTAAGTAAGAACAGTCACAGTGGATAACCTTTTAGGTCACTTGCTAATACACTTCATGATCTCTCACTATTAACATGAACTCTGTAAATCCCCTATAGTTTGTATATATAATCAAAATGAAAATGGATCCACATGATTGAGTTCATCATTGACGCCACAATTCTGAGAAGCAATTTGACAAAGCTCGGAGTGTTCGCTGCAAATTGCATTTAGTTTAGTTTGAAGAAAAACTCTTTATTTGCAGTCAAGAATACAGAACAAGAGAAAGTTAAAGGGCCTCTATTTCACCACCTGGTGTGAGTGGGATTAGCCATTACAAGCCATTTCAAAATCCATCACAAATGGGACTGTCCTCCCAGCTGTATGCTGGAAAGATGTGATGTCACTAGAATGAAACTGTACAGCTAACGATATGAACCATAACATACATAAGAATGAAACAAACCACAAATAAATCAAACACAACTAATCTTACTAAGGCATACAAACTGACTGAACACAAACCGAAAAATAAGCGTGATTCAACCTTATCCTTAAACACGGCGTAAGGTTTGAACATGACAAGCGATGTCATCATAGGATTTGCTCACTCTCTGTGACTGTGGTTTAAAAATGTCTGCTTCCATGCGGCTCAACGTTCCTTTATTTACAGTCCTGTCCCCTCGGCGGACTGGCCCCCGAGTGTTGCGCACTCGCGCTGCTCGGATCGCAACATTTAGGAGCCGAGAGCAGTCGCTGAATCAAAATGGAAGCAGTTATCCTCCCTCCATAACCCACCACCCCCACCACCCTCACCACCCCCACCACCACCATGACGCAAACGCTCCTGTTTTATGGTTGGTGCCTGGGGTGTGTATCAGTGAATGCAGGGGTTTGGTCACGGCTTTTTGTTTTGGTTCTTTTTTTTTAAACGTTTGATTCCGGCGACTTCCCCCCTACTGTCTGCCTGCGTAATAAGTAGAGACGTAGCGGTGTCTTTACATAGCGTGTAGCCTCGCTGCTAGCACAACTTTCGATTCCGTGACGCGATGCACACCGCAGCACGGAATCCAAGAGCGAGAGATTTTATCGTTCTGACAGGTTAATAGCCACTTTCGAGATCTCCCATAAGTATGATTTGGTTCCCAAAGTTTCAGGATCAAATTATTATTTTATTCTGATTACTGGCAGATTGGCGAGTCAAGTGTGTCAACTTCTAGTAGTCCCCAGGAACAAGTAAGCAAATATTTCTCAACCACTCACGGTTTATTAATTCATATTTCAAGTTGATAGGAGAGAAAAATATGCTGCTTAATTTCAGACAGGAGCTGAATTAGAGACCTTTTGAGACCTGCACTGAGGCATGACCCTGTTTTCCTGACAGCATTGGAGCAGCTCTTGCTGATTCTATTTAAATGCTTCAAATGGTCAAAGAAACCATTGCTGCTATTTGTCATTGTCATCCACTGAGGTTGTCCCCTAAGATGTATTGTCCTTACATCCCTTACATGTGAGCGATGTTAACCATATCATATCGGTCTGAAAATATATGTTGTAACACAATCGAGTTCGCCCATGATAGAAACTACTGAAAGTAGCATTATTTCATCATTTTAATATACCGTACCATCTAACAAAGAAAAGAGAAAGGGTTTACTTTTCAACATTGCATGCTTTGTCCGAGCACCGTTTTATTTATTTATTAGAAACCTATCATTGGAAGGCAGGTTGCTTTTTAGTGGACATTACATTAAAACTGGGAAGAAAAAACAAAGATGTTTATCAGAAAGTTACAAAAAAGGCTCAGCGTCATGCTATGCGTCGCACTTTAAAACAGCAAATTAGCTCTTCCAGATATGCTAATTTCCAATCCCCAAAAATAAAAAAGACAAATGAACACAACAGTTAAGACACAAAAGTTTGGTGTGGCTTTATTACAGCCCTCCTCTGGAAGAGGCTGGATGGGGTCAGCGCTGGTGTCCAACTATCCTAAATAATGAGCAAATAACAGAGGCTGTGGACACCGCTTCCATGCATCACAGCACAGTCAACAATTAGTCAATTAAAATGTAACCGGCTGAACTGAAAGAGGCCTCTTAATTCAGATGCAAATAAACAATGGTAATGCATGGTAATGTCCCTCCAATAATTAGGACAACACAGTATGCACAAGTAAATTAAATTGGTCTCTCTCGCTCTGCCGCTCTCTCTCTCTCTCTTTCTCTCGCTCTCTCTCTCATCATTATACATATTGCCCTGTATAAATATTCCTTCCTAAGAATGTACACTACAGTGGGTTAACACTAGCATTGTTGGAATTAAGTTTTCCATAATGTTAGATGTGTGGACCGATGAGGGAACTTCATGTTCACAAGATGTTGTACTGCATGGTCAGTTCCACAGCGACAGGAGACAACGGTCCAAGGGTAATAGCGATCCCTTTATTCTGTTTGTCTATTGTGTCACATTTCATTCATATAAAGTATTTGGGATTAGTCTTACATTGTTTGTAAGACATCATGGTCAGATGTTGGATAGTTGTGTGACTGATGCAGGCACTCTCTTCAGAAGCGATATGCAAAGATGATAGAGACATGTTAAGACAAGAGAAAAGACAAATCTGTGATGGGTTGATATATTTATACATACAAACGATTTCTTTATTCTGAAATATTGACAGACTGTGACGAACAGGTTCTGTTACACCATGGATTTTGAATACATTGGCTATAGCGATCCACTGCAAGTATCAGTCCAATTCATTATCTTCAGCCGGACAATACAAGAAAGTATTCTTTGACATTCAAGTTGATCACATTTGTCAAGGTGTCCCTTTATATGAACCAAAACGAATGAAAGCAACGGAAGTTGCTCGAAAATTAAAAAGGGAAACAAGGATGAGAAGGACGACCGACGTTTGACTCTGACACACGTGACACGAGCGAGACACATCTGAGGGCGTGCTTTCTTACCCAAACATCCACGCGCAGGGGGGGGTGTCCCGGGCCGCGGTCCAGATGCCGATATCACGAGTTCATTTCACGTTGCGGAAAGAAAGATCGGCTTCGGCCAAACAGGACTGACAGGGTCGCCCCCCCCCCCGCAGCAAGACATGGTGGGGGAGGGCAGCCGTTATTACAAAGTCCCGGCCCTTGTGTTCTGTTTCTCCTGAGCGGCTGTCCACCAGAATGTCAGTGTGTGTGTGTCCGTTATCAATACATAGTTTCTCCTCAGGGTTTTTTCAGTGTCGGGGGGGTG
>JAOPJO010000118.1:9345156-9359594 GCA_027123675.1 Molva macrophthalma | reverse complement strand
TGTGTGTGTGTGTGTGTGTGTGTGTGTGTGTGTGTGTGTGTGTGTGTGTGTGTGTGTGTGTGTGTGTGGTCTTATTTTGAAAGATGAATACATTCCTTTCAATGTCCTTTTTGTGCATTTTCAAGTTCTTCAAAGCTGAGGTGGAAGTGGACAATTTCAGGTTACTGATCATATCAATACAAAGTGCTATAGTTGTAGTTAATTCTGTTTTAATGCAAATGCAGTCATCTATACTATGCCACAAAACATTGGTTGTGTATATATGTGAAATGTGAAAGGAAACAATTGAAAAGTGCCCTTGTCGAACGCCTGAACGAAAAGCTTGCATTTAACACCCCCGTTGGTTTCTTATCAATAAGACAGAGAACAGCGCCTTCATTAAAACTAATATGATCCATTTTCTGACACAGCCTGAATTCCTAAAGCTTTTCTTTAAAATCCCCAAAACACACGCTTTTTCTCACATTTCACAGGGAGTGAACCAAAGTGGCGAATTAAGTCTTCTCTAGACCCCCTCTCTGGAGACACCGTATGTGGCTTGCTAGCTCTATACAAACAATTTAACAGATAGTGTGGGGGGCATAGACCATAAATCATGTTACCGTGAGGTTAAGGTCCAATTGGAGTTTCTTATGCTCAATGCTCCACTATCTGACGTTTGTTTTGCTTTGGTTGAAATGTATGTAAGCTAAACTAAACTTAAGCTAAGCTAAACTTCTACATGGAATAAAAGCAATCCATCCACAACCTTATCAACCCAGGGAATCATGCTCTCTGAGACGCCAGGAATATACACCGCGAGGATGTGACACCAAAACCAATATTTCAATTCAATTAAATACAATTTTGTATTTGTACAGCCCTTAATCACAGGTACAAAGGGCTTAACAGGTCATATATTCATAACACCCCCTTGACCCTAGCCCCCCAGAGGGCAAGAAAAAACTCCCTTAATTAGCAAGGAAGAAATCTTGAGAAGGAACGCAGAGTGGGGATCCCTCCTTCCAGGGATGGTCTGGAGTGCAGTGGGTGCCATAATTGACATACATACAGGCAAAACCTTTTAAATCATTTAGTTTATAAAGGTAATGTCTATGGTGATGGGGTGCTGGCCGGTTAACCGTAAGGGAGTCCAGGCATCCAGTCGTAGTCACTGCGACATGCTAGAACAGACGGAATAATGAATTGGGCTTAGTAAAGCAATGTAACAAATACAAAAGATCTCACTGTTACAAGGTATTCTCTTCATTGCTTCAATTCCAAAAGTATAATGGTGTATATATCATTGACTATGGTAAATGCTTCATTTGATGTACATTCGATATGAAGTAAATTCTCCAACTGCCTATAACTGACGCCACAAAAATAAACCTGGTCATGTTAAGAAGGCATCGAAACCTCCAGAAATCGAATGTTGACGTTCAATTAGAGCACACTGGAAACTGTGGCAGGCTGTGTTGGTGGAGGAAAATGGGGATGGGGGAGACTTGTGCGTCTTCACATCAGCCGCACCAGTAGCAATACAAAGCAATACACAGCTTATTTATCACATATTGGCTTGATGGGGAAATAATGAGTTGCCCTTCAAAAATGGGATATTTCATTGTATTGCAACAGTCCTCCCACCTGGGAGAGCACATGAGATACGGGTATATAACCTACAGCCAGAAATACCAGCAGAAATACTGGTTGTACTGGCATGTGCTTTGACTGCCCATAAGGATGGCTCGATGCACAGTCCCTTCAACATATAGTTGTTCTCTGAGTTGAACACACAACAAGCCGTGCGTTTTTGAGCACTTCACCATTTAACAGTGACACTTTGAAACACTTAATTGTCTGCATTGATGTCCCAGAGCATTTTCTGCATCTCAGTGAATATGTTTGGCTGGTGAAATAGGTGCGAAGTCGAGGCTTGAGATGGCTTCATGACATTTGTCTGGAGATTTCTGATTAAAAAAGAAAGAAGAAACATTCTTCCGGACAGCTGCAACCCACTTAAAATTCCGCAGTCACAGTTTGAATACGAATGGAAGACATTAAACTTATCCTGAGATGACTTCAGCCGGTGTATTTCACAATTTCTTTCAGAATAGCATTGATTGTCTGCAAAGCTTCAATTTATTTAGATGTAGTCCTGACCCTTTTAATATCTATGACCCAATCAGACTATTGTTCGCTTGACAGCATTCTGATTCCTAAGATAAAATATCGATCTGATGGAGATGTATTTAGTTTAATGGTTGTTGCACGTTAAAGTTTTAGTTTAATGGTTGTTCCACGTTTTACTTTTAGTTTAATGGTTGTTACCCTTTTTTAAGGATAGGATGTATGTCAATCATTTCAGTCTGTTTCACATTTTAAAAAAAACATGGCATATTACATTTACTTATGTCTTAACTTTCTCTGCCAACATTGCGTGTGGTGTTAATATAGAACAATTATAAATATATTTGTCATTGTTTGATTTATTGTTCTATATAATTAATAATGAGTGGTCACTCCAATTAAATAGCAATATTCTCCTTTGCATTGTCTGCAGAAGCACACAATTATGTGCTTATAGTCCCTATATTATTTAAAAGATACCATGTAAGAATCAACTTACAAGTTTGAATCCGTTTTTTTTATTTTAGGAATAAAACCCAATTGATCTGACTGCAAGTAGTTTACTAATCACACCAACATTTTCCGCAACCTGTATGCATTAAGTATTCTTATTAGATTTCTGTAGTAATTGTTGGTACAAGGTTGTGTAATGCAGGGAAACCCTTAATGGAGTTTCACATGGACAGCGCAAATCCCTTTGGCTGACACCTTGTGATTTAACTTTGATCTAACTTTGATTAACTTGGATTTAATTTCCCACAACCCCTGGGCGCTTCCTTCATGTCAATGGGCCCGCCATGCTGGGCTCCTCCCAGCTTCACCTTCCATCGCCTTCCTACCGCCTTCTACCATTGGAAACATTGGATTGGGCATGTTCCAAAATTGGGCTTGTGAGTGTGTGATCGTTTGATGTTTAGCTGAACTCTGCAAAATATCAAAGCCAAAGGCTTTGTCTTCCAAGGATTTTTCACACATGCTGCCAAACAATGGCATATGGATCCAAGAGAGTCAGATCTCAGTGCTGGAACCTGTAGGGTTCAGAGTCTTACAGAATAATCTGTCTAATATGACAGCTTAATCCTCTTAGAGACCCATTCACACAGATCATAGCAAAAGACTCAAAGCATCAACATCTACCAACTTCCTCCTTAAAGGCCAACATTACTACCAACATTACTTTGAAGGTTCTCTAATTATAGATATTGAATGTGTCAAGGGGGTTTTCTTCTCTTTTTTGACCTAAAATACCTGTACAATGTTTTTACAACAAAAGCGTATATAGTATTTTTTTCCTCTGACGCCCATGTGCAGACTTCACGGGTACATAGTAATGCCGGACATTTTGTTATTTTTGCTGGTTCTAGCGAGGTATACAAAGAATTATAAAGTCCCCCTTATTTTTTAAAGGCCTTTGATGCAGTCTGAAATCTCAACACAAGAGCTTTGACACAGACCCTCTGCAGGCTTGAGGGAGATTTGGTGAATCCTAAATATGACTGTGAATGGGTCTGTGGCGACTGGTTTCATTTTGAGGTCGTATTGCAAATTATGCTACATGCAATGACATCCCAAAATTGATTTTCTGGGGAGATAGCTCTTCTCTCTCTCAATATTCAAAAGGCTTTATTGGCATGTGAAACGTACATTTACATTGCCAAAGCACATAAAGTCTCCAGGCACCTTATTATTCTCTCTTTCTTTATCTCTGTCTCTCTGTCTCTCTCTGTCTGTCTCTCAGCCCAATTATCGAGATGAAAATGGTTGCTGCATCAGTGGTCCAACAGGGAGAGAGAGTTCTGGTTCCATGCTGTGGTATAGATTGAGGCTTCTACCTCTACCAACATATTGAACAGATACAAAGAACTACAAGTATTGTGGACTTAGTATTATTGTCGTGCCAACACTGGCTAAAAGCTCCTTTGCTGTACTTGCCAGTCTAGGAGGGAGGATGGATATTCCATCCAGGATCATGGCATTTCCACTCCAGGCCTCACAGAGGGTCCTCTACACCCCTGGACTGAGCTTGCTGGACCCCGCCTGACTGCTGCTGAGGCAGTCTCCAGCAGACATAAATGGACTCCCTTCCATCGTAGTGGGCTGCATTCCTTGTCTGTGTTCTACTTCTCCAGTCCTACTCCAGGAATGTAACGTTCTTGTTCAGTGTGTCCCTACAGACCCAGACTCTGTCCTCTGCCAGCATGGGGTCCAGCCTGCAGAAGGTAGAAGTGGTCAAGCTAGGCCACCTTCTAAGAACACCAACAGTCAGCCAAGCTGGGCGAGATCACCGGCGTGCGCTCTGTGGGAGCGCTGGAGAAGCTGGTGGAGGAGGGGCTCATGGCCATTCAGAATCTCCCAGAAGATTAAAAAAGCAGCCTATCACACCTGTGTCAAGGTGATCCACCGACGCTCTCTGGCAGAGGTAAAGGCATCCAGATGGACTGTTTTGGTCCAGACTTTGGTCCAAAGACAGCTGGTGTTGACTATACTAACCCTCCAGTGAGGAGTAGTACACAGCATTATAGCTGCGAAGAGACATGTGGCCCACCTAGGTCCTGGTAAAGGAGAGGGTTGTCTGGAGAGCTTGAATCTAAAAAGAGAACGTTCCTCTTTTGCATGCACGATCAGGAAAGGCCTTTTTGGTTTCTTATTCGCTCGCTGATCACTCGATTGGAGGTGATGCGGCGATGCCAAGTCAATCAGACATGGGGCCTGAATAGTGACATAACCTAACCTATTGCTTTCATCCCATATGAACAAAGCCGTGGTTGTTTTTGTTAAGGAAGAGGTATATGTTTGCCCGGTAGTGGTATATGTTTGCCTGGTAGTGTTTTGTTAAGGGATATGTGCGATGGCTGATTGAAAACTTAATTATAAATGACATGTTTAATCTAGTTTCCCCATTATTAAAGGCTTCCACTAAAACAATTATTTCCGCCTTTTATTCCCAATAAACATTTGAAGCAGGACCTTGAATGATTTGGCAGAAGTGATAATAAAGGGGGATATAACTAGGAGAACAGAAAGAACAGAAAGAAAATGTCACTGTCAAATGTAGAAAAGAAAGCATGTAATAAGCCGATGATTACGTCAAGTGGTGATGCAGTTGCATCCACAGGCAATCCTACAAAGCAATATTCATACAATAAGTCAAAATAAAGGATTACTTATATTATAATGTAAAGGGTAATAAATCTGTCTCCAAGTTGCAAAGAATATGTCGACTTGACGTAGGCTATTGGACGAAAATAAGCTCTTGTCTTAAAAAACATCCTTAAAAAAGTCAGAAAGACTTTTGTTATAGCTTCATTGGAAGAAACCCACACTAATGGAGAACGAGGCGTAGTGGAATGGCCCACTCTTCCTTGTGGCAGTGACATAAATCTTAATAATAGAAGTCTGAGGGGTTTACACCAGCTGGCCATCGAAAGAGGAACAGCAGACCCCAGTGAAGGCCAATTCGTGGGGCCGGTGAACAGATACATTGCACAATTTGATCCTCACAAGGTAGATTGTCCTTTGTCGCATCTGTTCATAGAACGCCTTACGCTGTCCAATTTCTATATCATAAGATAAGATAGACTTTACTGTCCCGAAGGAAATTTGTCTTGGACACACGCAGTATCTGCTGTTAAATTACATGTAACATATTGCATACATGCACATGCTGTCATACATACACATGCACACACACAGTACCTAGAGTAAATACACAGGCTGTCACACACATGCACACAGAGTACCTAGAGTACATGCACATACTGTCACACATACACATGCACACACACTGTACCTACAGTACATGCACACACACAGTACCTAGAGTACATGCACACACATAGTACCTTCAGTACATGCACACACACAGTACCTAGAGTACATGCACACACACAATACCTAGAGTACATGCACACACACAGTACCTAGAGTACATGCACAGACTCTCACACACACACAAAGTTCCTCGAGTACATGAGCAGACTGTCACAAATTCACATGCAGACACAGTACCTAGAGTATCTACACAGGCTGTCACACATTCACATGCCCACACAGAGTACCTACAGTATCTACACAGACCATCAACCCACAAATTGCACACTGCCCACCATCCATCAAACCTGTAGATGTAGAACATCATATGTGCATTGAGGGTGAAGCAGCCTTATCAACATGGAGTCGTTATCAGCCGCCCACATCCGACTGGTCATACCCTGTTCTCAATTTTCATAAATTCTGAAATATATATACATATATTATATATTAAGCAAAGAAAAATGTAATTCCTTGTGTCTCTCCCAATTCCCCTACCAAACCATTGTGGTTTACGCCAAACAATGTATGGGGTCCGATGGGAAACCTCCATCTTAATTACAGCTCCCTTTTAACCAATTTAGATAGAAATGGCGCTGGTTCCAAGACTGAGGGGAACCTTTCTCTTTCTAACTGTATTTTTCACACCACACTATTCCGCCAGGAAGAATGGACACATTCTATTAAATTTGGATCTGGAACTGGAATACTGTCCATTGGCTGACAGATACAATGTGTGGCCCAGGTGTTAATGGGACCAGAAGCTGCTCGCCTTAGAATTGAGTATACTTACTATAAAATGTGAGACAAACTCAAAGCCTTTGTCTCTCCCCAACGCAGGCACTACTTATATGCACTACTTATATTCCCTGTGTGCTCGTTTGTGAAATGTGTTTGACCTGTGTTAAATAGCTTATGGTATGTTCATAAGCTACCTAGTGTTGTTCCTAAGCTACCTATCCACAAACCTTGCCACATTTCTGTGCTAACATGCCATGTTCCTGTCCCAGAGTTGCCCACCCAGACCCTGAAGAGGGGGTCCATCGCAGCCTGTTGTCGTTTTTTTTTATTCCTTTATTCCTTTATTCCTGCTGCCAGTAAAATCATGATGCCTGTTTTCTGCAATTGGGTTCACGCAGTTGCAGCTGTATGTCTCTCTCTCGCTCACTCTCTTTCTCCCTTATCTAAAGTCCATATCGCCCGTTCATTAATTTAACATGTCATGCATCCAACGACTTTTACATAAAGTCAAAAAAAGTTAAATTAACTCTTTGTCCACGACAGAAAAGGTCAGATATCTTGGCTGCTGAATTATTCTCAAACAAATTTTTTTTTAACCTTTTATTAATACAGGTTAGTCTTATTGTTCACATCTCTAATGGCTATTTGAGCATGTTTCGACTGTTTAACAAAGCCTACCAACAGCATGTTAATAATAATGCATGTTATGATCTGCCCTACGGCTCTGAAACCACCTTGTTAGTCTGGGCCTTCTTAATTGGAATAACTCCCCAAAGCTTCATTAGGCCTAACAGCATAGCCACGTTTTTCATTCGATTTCACATGTAGTATTGATTACAGGGAGTTAGAATTTGATTGGACTTGGACTAAGAAAACCACAATCTGGGCCTGATAACATGTAAATATGATCCCTTCCCATCTGAAGACCCAACTCCTCAGGGGAACATCTCATAAGCTGACTCGTGCACTTTTTCTTCTTTGATTATTTAGCTCCCAGATAATACTTTGTTGATCCCTACGGGAAATGCTGGGTCAACAGCAGCAGGTACAGGACACTAGTAGAATGGTTAAAGAGAGCCAGCTGCTGTGATGCACGGCCACCTGTGACGGTGGCGCTCCGGAGGATGAGCAGTCTCTAGAAGGCTCTTTGGTGAGCTGCACGATGCTTGTGAAATGTTCTACTGTGACTGTTTGCACCATGACTCATTTCTTGATACAAACAAAGGAAGCCACAAGACCTGGCCATGTCCTGGAAAGTTGAACCCACTGGTATGTTTCTGGGGACAGATAGACCTGACTGGCTGTGTTTTTCTGTCGTATTAGTGGCACATGCTTTCAGCGGCTGTGCCAGAGATTGTGGTCGGGGCTCTCCATATGGCAGTTCGTCAAGTATGTGTAAAATGTGAAGTCAATCACTCTCACTGTTACAATTAAAACCATCAGCACACAGACAGATGGCTGACTAATGAGCAAACTGTTAAAGAGACAGGGCCAGTGAAATAATGATGGGTGAGTGTTTTTTTTTTTTACAACCCTCAAGATAGTTGGGAATGAAGCAATATCTATTCAAACAGATGTGACATGCGACACTATTTGGATGTACGACCACATTAATGTGTTACTCACACATGACTTCTTTCGCCAAGTTGTCAGTGTCACTCCATGTAAACCTGAGCTGTTGGAATTAAATCAACACAATTCATTTACAGGAGGGAATGGAAGTTTATGGTTAAGTAATAAAGAAAATACTTTGTCTGGTCCTTGGGACTATTCGGAGAGACAGATACACTTTCAATTGTAAGTGTATCACAAAAGTAGATTTGGGGCGATACACGGGAAGGTAGAAGTACAATAAGGCCGCTATGGACATTGCCATGGCAGATTCTTTACTTATGAGTTGCAAAATCAAAACCTAATGTATCTTCTGTATGGTCTCTGCCCATCTCATGCGCCATAACCTGTGATTGTTCCTATACGCCTCAGCAATGTTTATGTCTGTAGGCCTATGTGTAATCATCACACAGTAGTTCGTCCATGGCAGTGGGCGTGTGCGTTGTGCCAAGTTAAAAATGAATGATGCGACTCCGCAGGCGCGTTTCAGTTTTGTGCCATCCTCTTTTAGACCATCTGTAGTCACAGTTGACAACAGGAATCTCGTCTTTGTATCTCATTCATCATATATCGTTCATCGTTTCTGGTCATTAGGCAACACATTCATAGTCTGCTGTCTGTTTCTTTAATTGCCTTTTGCCAAATTCCAAAACATTATCTTGATCTCTTCCCCTCCTCTCTGTACATGTATAAAGAGTCATTAATAAACCAGTTAACAAAATATATAAAGGCGGGCCAGACCCAGGGCCAGCCAGTGTCAGGTGGTGCCTTCACAAAACCTGGAATGTCAACCTGCTGCAGTGTGGATGTGTTGTGGGTGTAAGAACATTGATATGAAAATGAGTATAATGTAGTGCTAAAAATGTTTAATTTAATAAAATTGTAGCGCAATTACACTTGACAGTATGTTCGAATTGCAACTAACTGCATTATTTAGTGATGTGCATGAATTATTTGCATTCGAGCTTCCGAGGTATTATTTTGACGTCAATATTATTTGTAAGAGTTACGCGTCAGTCAACTAGTCCATTAATGATTTAATTAATTATACATTGCATTTATTTAACAATATCAGTGCACGGATATTGCACACGCTATAAACACGCTGCAACGTTGTGTGCTTTATTGTCAGAAGCAGCACATTCGGCATATTAGTTTAAAGAACGCAAGTTGTTATTTTCCGTTACTGTATTAATAAACAATTGATTCGCATCTACTAAGCTTTGTATTAGAACATTTTCTGAAGATTTAATTCGTTTTTAGATTATGATTAGAAAGTAGTAAACATGACGAAACTGCCATTTCGTAATGACTCTGCGTTTACTTGAATTCCAAGATGGCTACTGCTAGTGTGCAGCGATTTGTTTTATGAAAGAACCAAGAACCGAATGGATTATTGTTTTTTTTGGAGCATATATAATAGATAATTTCTGTCCAAAACAAATCCACGTTACCGCGGAGTCTTGTTTGTGAGTTTAATTTCACAATCGGGGATGTATGCTCGAGGAAAGGGAAAGAAGAAGCACAACAACAAAGCGGTGAAGGGAGATGTGAGTGACAGCGATAAGTACGCCGACCTCTTGGTGTTCGGCTATGCCTGCAAGGTCTACCGAGACGACGAAAGGGCTCTCTTCCACGAACATGGCAAACACCTTATTCCATGGATGGGGGACAAGAAGATCACTATTGATAGGTCGGTTGAACAAACTTAAAAGGAATCGTTATTAACCACATCTGTCCTATTGCCTATTGAAGGGACTGTTTGGAGTTGGTTTTGCAGAAGCAGAAGCCAGAAGCCAATATTTCTTCCTGACTACTAATTTGTCTTTGGATCTATGAACTACAAATGAATTGTAGTTTCTTTAATGCCAAGATGCGAATCCCTGCCAATTATTGCAATCCTGCTGCCTATAACGATATATGTATTTGTATTCATGGGAAATTCAGACCAGAGACACCACTCAAGTTGCTTAGCATTTATAACCATCAAGGCAAACCATGTCGACCTTGAAGTGGACTGCGTCTTGGCATGCAGGAAAGAATTTTCTCTGGAAAGCTAAGACCCAGGCAATACATATGATCAATGTGGATACTGAATAACAATAGAAAATATGATAAGGTCAGTCTTTCCAATTTACTTAGCTTTGTAAGGCCAGCAGTACAAAGCTGTCTTGATATGATGCCATGGGGATGCCCACCAAACCAGAGCAAATTCTGTTCAACCTGACCTTAGAGCACATAAGGTGGTTTAATCTCTTGTAGCCCAGAGTTAAAAGGAAAACATAAACTCTTGTGTAAAAGCTCAGTCTGTCATTCCCAAATGCTTTCTTGTCTCTTAACAGAATATTGCTTTAGAATCACTAAAGCAATATCTTGTGAGATTTCAATGCACACTAATCGGCATGCTTTTTAAGAGAACCGCAAACTTGTGCATTCATTTGAACGCTGAATGATTGTGACTGACTGACCAATCAGCCTTTTCCATATGTATTCAATCGAACCCTCTTTGGTCTGCGTTCACCGTGCTCCTGTTTTTATTTGTGCAGCCTATCTATGTATGTCTTTATCACATAACCCAGTTCTTCCCCCAGCAAGGGAGGCAAAGGGGTCCCGCCAGACCCCCAATGCCCAACACCAGCACCCCCCCATTTCTTTGTCTCCATGAAGAAACTTCAACTGAGCGGTGGCGTAGAGGAACGAACGCAGGGAAATGCCCTCCGTTTGGGTTCTTACGGATAGGTATTTATGTGCCCGGGTTTGTGTGAATGTAACTTTCTTTGCAGATGTACAAGTGATGATGAGTCTTACAGGGGGGATTGAACCCTGTGAGGTAAGAGGAGAGCTGTTTTCTCTTTTTTTGTTTTGTTTTGTTTTTGGTTCAGGTTTTCTGGTTTGTAGGAATTGCAAAAAACTAAACTAAAATGATGCCCACTTTGCTAAATAACTTGCTAACGATTGTTCAAAGTAGGCTTAAGCTGTTTAGAAAGTTTCCAATACGTCAGTGCCTCACACAAGCACACTCCATAACAGGATGGAGTAGCAGCACTTATATTCCTCTTTCAATCATTCTTGTTATATCTTTATGTATCAGAACAACTCTTGGTTTTAGATCCCTCCTACCCTTTCCTTCCCTCCCCACTCCTCCCCTTATTGTCTCTGAATGCCAAGTAGTTTGTTGTGTGCGTGTGCGTGTCTGTGTGTGTGCGCGCTCGCGTACGTGTGTGTGTGTGTGTGTGTGTGCGTGTGGTTGTGTGTGTGTGTTTTAAATCCCGCGTCTTCCTCCGCCTGTCTAACCTTCGCGTTGGTCCAACAGATACGATGGACGTGGTCACTTGCATGACCTCTCAGAGTATGACAGCGGGTCGTGGAACACGTCCTACCAGCTGTCGGAGGAGGAGGCCCGCATCGAGACGCTGTGCGACGAGGAGCGCTACCTGGCCATGCACACGGACTTGTTGGAGGAGGAGGCCAGACAAGGTGAGCCGTAGCCACCACTCCGTCCCTAGGGCCCGACCGTCCCTAGGGCTGCTCCGTCCCCAGAGCCACCCCTCTGCATCTCTTGTCGGGCTGTCAAGTTCTCGTCGGTTGGTCGTTTTGGTTGGTCGATATGCACTTGTTCGACTAAGTTCTCATCGGTCGGACAAGCACTGGTGTAACTTTCATAAGGGACAAAGCTTCTTAATCCATTCTTTTCAGAGGCAGGAGGGACATATGCAGACTGATGTATTTTATTTTTGAATGATAGGCTATATTGTGTTAGAAATAACATTAATTATGGTAAAAAATTATATTCAAGGTTCCATTTCTCTGTTCTAGTAATCGTATGGTTTAATAGACTATAAGACATATAAGACAGGAGGTCAAAACAACCCCGGTTTACAAAATTTTGAACTCACCGAACTTAAGGATGACTGCTAGTCTACTTACTGAACACAACACTACAAACAAATTGACACCATGTCAAATAAGTCGTCGTTTAAAAAAACAAAGTGAGTTGGCATTCTGAAAATGGTAGGCATAAGTTCTTTTTTTTTCATGTTGTCTGTGATGCTCTGTCAACTTTCATGTTTAACGCCCGATTTATTTATTTATCGGCTTTATTTCGCCCCATCAACCAACCGATTGGTCGTGGAGTTGGTTGAATTTCAGTCGACCAAGATTTTCTTTGGTTGACTCCAGCCTTAATGTCTTGTTTGTCTGGCCCGGACTGCCTGGTTCCAGTATACATTCTCGCTTTGTGTAGTTGTACTGCATTTAGTTAATCACAATATGATAATGGTCATCTGTGTGTGGCAATTATTGGGACGTATGGTTATTCTGCCCACAATTGTTCTGGCCTGATCTGTTTAAGGCGGAAAAAAAATGTCAATCTGAAATGAATAAGCAGTGCACATTAACGACTGACGTGTGCCGATATTCTGTCGGCTGTCACACACATAACAACGTGGTTTTTGGGGAACACAAATCTGAAGACTGAGAACAGACAGCTCAGAACAGACTTGATACCATAACAAAGTAAACAAACAAACATGGATGCCGTGCAGCTCGCCACTGTGGTTATTTGTGCAGCGATCTGCACGGGAAGAAGACGTAAAAAAAGAAGGAAACGGAGAATATGGTGGCAACCTCTGTCTTCAAAGTCCACGCTCGCTTGTCTCTGATGACTTATTGGCCTCATGCACCTTGCTGTTGTTTTGGTGCCATGCACATTGCTAATGTTTTGATCGGCTACTCCTAGCATATACCCACGTCTCATAGGCTGTTGAAAATGTGTTAGTTGTGTGCGCGCAAACGTCATTTTTGCTTGTGATTTTTGGCAGTGATTACCGCCTTAGACTTGGGTCTTTGACCAGCCCCGACATAACCAAACTGGTTGTTCTGGAACAGGCCGAACTGGAGCTGCAGATTCTGGAGTCTGCCGACTTCAAATCGTTCCCAAATTGTCCTTGAAAATCGTGTGTTGTGTGGCCTCAGTTTCAGATGATCTTCTGC
The DNA here is from genome assembly GCA_027123675.1 of Molva macrophthalma. NCBI lineage: Eukaryota > Metazoa > Chordata > Actinopteri > Gadiformes > Lotidae > Molva > Molva macrophthalma. The sequence continues at coordinate 9,346,331 of JAOPJO010000118.1, read as the reverse complement.
TGACTGAAATCTGAAACTTGAATTAGCCTAAGCTGCCTTACTGAATTCCCCTTTGAATTCAGATGGCCATTTCTAAGGCGCTATCCAGGTTACGTTTTTCATATAGTGTAACACATCCTTAAGACGTCTGGGAAAATAAACATATTATATATTTGAGGTTCAACAAGTGTTAACAAAAATAGGTTTAATATGAGGATGTACAAATTGTTTGTACATTTTAGCAGGATAGCAGGATTTAGAAGTCAAAGTCAAAATTTTCAAGTTTTATCCATGGTAGGCATATGAGTTAGGGAAGGCCAGGCTGTGTCTACAAACAAATATTGCATTATTGCACTACAAAGGCCTGCTAGATGCTTACTTAAAATAATCATTTTCCATAACTTTCATTTGGGTGCTTGAATGATGGAAGCCCTCTAGGCTACTGGAACTGTTTGCATTATTATTCATCAAGCAGTTGTTTTGGCTGATACTGCCGTACCGGCTGGGTTTGTCTGTTAATATAATGCTAATCTAATGCACTTACACTACATTTACTGATCAGTTGTATCTTATTTACTGATAGTTTTTTGTGGAGGATTTTACAAAAAGTATGAATTTAAAGTAGCCTAACAGAGACTTTTCTTTTTTTGGTCTACCGTTGCCACTCCATATTTAAATGTCAATACTTAAAAGCCAGCAAGAATCCCTGGCAGGGAGTTGCTCAAGCCAGACTGGTTTATTTTATTGATTGCTGGAAATTGCCTTTGTGTAAAATAATATCTGTAGGAAGAAAAAACAGATAAAGTTCAAACTGTCAAAAAATACATTATTCCAGGCCCTTTTTTAAAAAAAATACAATTCTTTAAAAGGTTTTGTCCATACATAAGAAACTCGATTTACTTGGAAATAACTCCTCTTGCCTCCGAGTCATTGTACATTATAATGAGAACATGCCCTCCTAAACCACAGGCCTAAATTACTTTCATTGAAGTAGGGAGCCAATGTTTTAAGTGAAATATGCCATCTGAGGCCAAAACGCACAGGACGGAATGAGATTGCTGTTGATTTGTGCGATATTCAGAGACTGCTGTTCCAAATGCTTTTACTAGCAGTGTAAACTTGTACACACACACACACACACACACACACACACACACACACACACACACACACACACACACACACACACACACACA
>JAOPJO010000118.1:9164826-9179094 GCA_027123675.1 Molva macrophthalma | reverse complement strand
TGTGTGTGTGTGTGTGTGTGTGTGTGTGTGTGTGTGTGTGTGTGTGTGTGTGTGTGTGTGTGTGTGTGTGAATGTGGAGCGGAAACAGCAGTACATAAAGAATCCTTTTCTTTGAAGTAAATTGGGGGAACCACAGGGATACGTCTGTGCACACACACATGCACACACACACACACACACACACACACACACACACACGTACACACACACACAAGGCAGGGGGCCACATCAATGGCTGGTGTGTGTGAACGGGAGGACAATGAAAGATTTAGAAATATGAAAGATTAAAGATGAGTGCAGAGAACAAAACATCATCTTACCTGGTCAAAGAGATGAAGAAGAATGGCACGTACGGAACCAAAAAACGGTCTTAAAAATGTACCTGTGATATACAGTTTACGTTTTAACATTCAACGTGCGTCAATAGTTGCTACCTCCACATTCGTGAAGGCTGAATTTGAGAGTGCGTGTGTAAGAGTGTAGGACTGTATTGTGCTGCTTTCGTTTACAAACTCCACTACTCTTTAACACACACACTGGCCCTGTTCATTTGTGTTCTCTGTGAATCTGTCCACAAACCACGATGAGAAACACTTTGTGGGATCGCGTTGCAAAGACAGACGCCCGCTCCATCGAAACATCCGGAGAACGAGCATCTGGAACGTCCCAAACCTGGCGCTGTGCCAACCTTCTTTGAACTGTTCTGTGACTCTCAGCACCTCTGCACATCTAGGCCCCGACGTGATTTGCCGACATCGTCCAAAGCCATGTGAACAGGTACTCCACGGACTAACCCTAACCTCCCTACAATACCTCGCCGCCGCACTCTCACAAGAGTGTGGAGCCCTGTGGCCTGCATGTTTGCAGCGTGCGCACACGAAGCCGTGATCTCTCGTGAACCACCCCTAACATCTGAACACGCTGGAGACGGTCGTGCGAGAGCGTCGTGCGAGAGCGTCGTGCGAGAGCGTCGTGCGAGAGCGTCGTGCGAGAGCGTCGTGCAACAGCGTCGTGCGAGAGCGTCGATACATCTACATCTAGATGTATCTTGTGACCCCCTCTGACCCCTGATACCCTGACCCCTGGGCGGGCTCTCTCTTGTGCTCTCTTCCTGTCCAGGCTCCTCCTACTTCTTCAAAGGGAAGGAGTACTGGCGCGTGCTGGCCAGCGACATGGAGGTGGAGGCGGGGTTCCCGCGGCTCATCGCTAAGGACTGGCTGCTGTGCACCGAGATGCAGTCGGACTCCCCCAACGGCGACGGCAAGAACGCCGCGGACGGCGGCGTCCAGCACCTCCCCGACCACGCGGAGAACGGCTACGAGGTGTGCTCGTGCACCTCCGACGCGGCCTCCACGCCGGGGGTCCCTTCCTCCCCTTCTCTCCCCCTCTGGCTCCTCCCACCTCTCTGGACGCTCCTGTTGGCCCTCGGCGCCGCGTCGCTATGATGGCAGAGGAGGACAGAGGACCTGAAGGGAGTCGAACTGAAACCAGGAAGTCTGACGGCCGAGTCGGGCGAGACTGCGAGGACAGGAACCAGAGCCTGATTGGGTGGAGAGCCAGGGGGCCGGTCGTTTCTTAACCAACTGGATCGGGGTTTTGTTTTGTTTTAGTTGTTTTGAATCTCGGTTCCTCAAATTTTGTTTTGTTTTTTTTACCTGTCATCTCGTTATTTGCCTGATGGACAGTGTCATTTATTTTGTCTTAAGCGTAAAACAGGGAAAAACTCTCTTATTGCTACTTATTTCAGAGGGAGCACTTGTCTCTTTTTATCATATCTTTTTGCAGTTAATCACAAACATGATGGGGCGTCTTACTTGTTCTAGAGCTTGTTGGCAATAATGCAGTGTTCCAACGGCGCGAACAGTAGTAATGATTTTTCATGTCACGTTAACGTCAACATCTTAGCCATACTTTGTTTTTAAGACACTTTCATCCAAAGCAACCCGCATTGAGTACAGTGTATTAGGGAGCAGGTTAGGGGCTGGATGACTTGCTAAAGGAGGCTAACAGTTAGGCTACGGGAGTCAGGGATAGACCCAAGCTGAGGTAGATTTGGGAGATGCTAGCTAGTTGGTAAATAGATAGTATATTAATGGCATTCTTAGGCAATGCTTACTGATTAGCATTGTTTGGTGGTAACAAAATGCACAGGTTCATATAAGTAGCTAGTTAGCACGTAGCAAAGACAGATGAAAGGCATGCTGGGATGGTAAAAACACACAAACACTGTCCTCAGGTATGCGCTGATGTAGATAGATTAAAGTGAGTGAAACCATGCTGGCAAACCGCAAGGCAAACCCCTCCATGCTGTTTATTTATGGCTATTCCCAGTAGTTCCAACAAGTGCTTTAATATAATGCTTCTACAATGTAATGCCAGAACTCGCCAGGTGGTTGTTTTACTCTCTTATAGCCAGTTTGCATACTTGGACTCCCCAAGACGCGAGCTAGAAGTACGTACAGGTGGCTTAAATGGTGGACAGTAGACCTTTGAGTTAGAGCTGCGCTACAAAGAGGTCCTCTGGGCTCATGGTTTTTGACAGCGTTGGATAGGTTTTGGTTCTGTTGTATTTGATTGGTGTAATAAAAACAGATGGATTGTGATGATTTTATTTATGAAAAATCTAGTTAGCGGTTGTTTCATGATGTTCAGACCAACATGCGTATTAACCACCACTGGACCCTCCTCTTCGTCACTTCAAGATTCCCCCCCCCCCGCCCCCATGGCTACAGGATGACGAAGAGGGCTGTCTGATGTCTTATGAACCTCCAAACTCATCAGCTGGGTTGATTTGATGGCTTTGTTCCTACTGTTAAGATATATTTACATACAATTTAAATATAGACATTGATATATTTGAAACGAGAAGTCAAGTGTCTGTTGGAAACAACAACTGAGATATATAGATTTTGAGATGTTTTCTAATGTCAAATATTTTTGTAAAAAAATTAAATAAAGAGAAACACTAACTTAAATTCACAAGGTTATACGAGCATTTCTTTTAGAAAGTGCGACAGAAGATGATCAAAGCACGCATCGACAAACCGGGAGGCAGACAGAAAGACAAATATGACAAAAATAAATGCATTGGAAACCTTGCAGCAATTACATTATCTGTCTGTTGCTGTTTTACTTTTCTATTTTTCACCCTGGCTGCCTTCAAAGTTTGCAAACTGAATACTGATTCATTAAGACACATTTCAAAAGTTATTTTATTATTTAGTAGACCTCGGTTAGAAAGTTGTTTTCATCCTTTTTTATGTGTCATCTGTCTGTTTTCTATGCCTTTCAAAAAGTTTTCCTTTCTAAGTCCTTGTTTGTCTCATAGGCTCGTAGGATTGAAGAAAAACTGCCACAAAGAAGAATAGGATGATAACGCTCATTCTTCCAGGAAGGACACCACTTCCTTATGTATTAATCCACCACAAATGTCACATTCACTTTAAAAAAAAGACAAATTAGGGGCAGACTCAAATTATTATTTTTTATTCAACTGTGCTCCTAGTTACTCCTACAACCTTGGACCGTTAAAACATCGAAATCAGTGCCTACTATTATTATTATTATAGTAGTAGTATATATACTGCAAACAAAAAATGATTACAAAATGCTCCATAATGTAGTCGACCATAGTACTGAAAAAAGTATATGTATACATTACGTTACATTTATTTTTTTCCAAAGTGACTTACATCCAACAATGACGCTATTACCCAAAAAGTACAAGAATCTTTTGAGGACACAAAAATGCATTAGTTGAAATGCTACAATGTAGAAACACATGCACATATGTTGTCTATAGGTTACGATGGGTTGAAGGTACGGCCTGCAAGGCCCAGCAGAGCACTGGGGCTGGTACATCATGTGAAGAGCTGCCGGCTGGGACTCTAGTCTAGTGCTCCTCTGGTGAAAGAGGTCATTAGCATGTGTCCGTTGTCTTAGTCTGCTGAAGGCTTTTCATGGGGAGGCGAGGTCCTATAATGCCATTATGAAAGCATTTCCGGCTGTGGAGGAAGTCATGTTCACTAGAATTATTGAAGTGTTTTGCATACTGTGTTGAATAGGTGAATAATATGGTAGAAGCGTCCTTGGTCACATTTTCATTTCATGTTGCGTTTCATACAAAGAGGCGTCTTGCCAATGCCAAATCATGTCTGAACAGTCGCTTGCTAAGTGAAGTATTCCTTTGACCCCTGTTGAAATGTTGTGAACCAGATGCTCAAGCCTGAACTTACATAAGTCAGCGTATTCGAGCACGGATAATCATTCCTAGTGTACAATAACAAGCCGTTCTCTCTCTGCTGCTAACTCTGCTCAGTCCTGACTGTGTAGCTAGCCGTGCATTATACTGAGTTATTAGAATGATTGCTGGTCTAAAGCGGTGGTCGGGTCCGAAGCACATCTCAACCGCACCGTAGCATCCTTACTCACCGACCGTGATGTTTACTCTGTGGGACGGTGGGCTACAATGGCTAGACCCTCCCTGTGTTGCTTATTCCTCTGGGGGAGAGAGATGCACGAGCCACTTATGTTGGTTCTGCACCATTACGTTGTTTGAGCAGGAGAGGCTTACGTTCTGCATTTTGAGCACAGCGGCGTTTAGAAGCCCTCGGAGAGCTAATGTCAATCACTGTACGAGGCTTTTCACCACAGAAAAACACAAATAACACCTAGACTACAGCAATGCAAGTATACAAGATGCAAATACCACAGTGGAAACCAAAGGGATGGATGAATACTCTAAGATAACTTCCTCTTACGAGGTCATTCTGCAGAATATGAGTGTCGGCAACAGAAGGGTCTGCTGCCCTTGAGATAGGTAACACAGTGACAGGATACCTCTGTGGACCTAGACTTTCCACAAAGCTTTACAACACCATTGTTTTCAATGACTGCATTCAGCGCCAGACATTATATCAAAACCTTGAGCTTCCCTTTACGCTATGCTGCCAACCTTTTGAATGCGCCTGTATTCAAAACAACCCATTAATTGACTGATTCGGGACACAAAGTAAGAACGAAAAGTGCACTTTCTTTGGCCCCCTCTAAACGGTGGGTTCCTAGTGATGCCAAGGCGGGCCCCTGGCAGTCTACATCGGTTCTCCTCTGGGAACACAACAAGGGCCCCCTCGGTCGTTTCCCTGGATGTGCCGGAAAACCCTTCTGCACGCTTGTGCCTGCGACCACCGACAGCCGGAACAGAAGTTTGGGTTCATAGCATGCTATCGAACCTCCCCACGGGGACCTCTCCTCCCCACGGGGACCTCTCCTCCCCACGGGGACCTCTCCTCCCCAGGGGGACCTCTCCTCCCCACGGGGACCTCTCCTCCACACGGGGACCTCTCCTCCACACGGGGACCTCTCCTCCCCAGGGGGACCTCTCCTCCACACGGGGACCTCTCCTCCACACGGGGACGTCTCCTCCACACGGGGACCTCTCCTCCACACGGGGACGTCTCCTCCACACGGGGACGTCTCCTCCACACAGGGACCTCTCCTCCACACGGGGACCTCTCCTCCCCACGGGGACCTCTCCTCCCCAGGGGGACCTCTCCTCCCCACGGGGACGTCTCCTCCCCACGGGGACCTCTCCTCCACACGGGGACCTCTCCTCCCCACGGGGACGTCTCCTCCACACGGGGACCTCTCCTCCACAGGGGGACGGGGGCAGAGCCACAACCCAGGAAAAAGTGGAGCGAACAGACGCCAGCCACCCTGACTTCTACACCCCGGACTGGGGGAATGGCCCGAAGACACGAGCATCTGCTTTACTTGGTTGAGCCCGTCGATGGAGGAAGAAAAGCCGCTTACACAGTCCCACGCTCACAAACACCACCTGCCAGGTTGGCAGACAGCTTAGATAGAGAACCAACTGGTGCAAAAGAATGTTGTTGATTTTCGTTACAAAGAAATGCTAATGCTGGCAGATGTGGCTAATATTGATGAGGATTCCCAGCTGGCCTACCATGGAGAAGTGGTTGGCAGCCCGCCGAGCATACAAAGGGTGGACGTTTTCTGTGTGCCCGTTGGACAGAGGAGGGGAACGAGAAGAGGCACTGGGAGGTAGACCTATTAGACCCTTTTCCCTGAGGTGTCAGCTTAGGACAAAGACAGGTGTCGCTCATAATAGTAGTAGACCAAACTAGTGAAGATAAGTCTACTACCCGGGCCCTGGTTCATAGAAGGAGCAGACCTGTAATTGCTGTTTTCAGATATCGTGACCTTCAACCTCCAGTCAAGGTAAGCCTCAGTGGAACTCAGTGGTCTGATAGTCTGAGCTCTCATGTTGAATGGCGCACCTCACTTCCTGTCCCCCCCTGAGCTCTCATGTTGAATGGCGCACCTCACTTCCTGTCCCCCCGAGCTCTCATGGTGAACGGCGCACCTGTCTTCCTGTCCCCCCTCTGAGCTCTCATGGTGAACGGCGCACCTCACTTCCTGTCCCCCCTCTGAGCTCTCATGGCGAACGGCGCACTTCACTTCCTGTCCCAGACGCAACAGGAGCAGCGATCCAGGCAGGGGCGTTCCAAAGTGTGTTTGCTAAAGAAAGTGTCTGTCTGCTCTGCAACGCGCTTCTGGTGGCCAAGTAACCAGGTATGTGACTCCCCAAAGGATCTTTCATTCTGGGTGGAGAGGTTCAAGTGTACGAATGCACTCACAAACAGACTACTGTAACAACACACTGTAAGGAAACACACACTGAAACGTATTGACCCAAATGAATGATAATCCGCCAAATTCTATAAATATTAGACAAGATACAATGAATGTGATACATGTCGTTTTTCATTGTCATGACATAATGGCCCAATGAGTACATTTAAAAAAAGATCAACATCATAAGCCGTTGGTGCAATTTGTTAAAAGTATAAACTTATCATAACAGCCAAGTAAAGTAATGTTCATTTTCGGGATGACTATTATTATCTTCAAAATGACTTTAGCAAAAAGGACTGATACATAAAGAAAAACACACAAAGATACTTTATAACAAATTGCTTTGAGGTTTCTCACCGCTGTACATATGATTACAATAAAGCTTAAAATCACTCAACAAGAAGGTAGGTAAGAGGTAGGTAAGTTTGTACCACATGAAGTCTATGTTTGGTCAACAAGGCTGCTGTCGTTCAACATCACATTGAAACTTGGCTACATCGAATAACAGCCCATTTTATTGGCGTCAAGACTGATTTTCTTTTACAAATGCAAAAAAGAACATGACTTTAATATGTACATGGCTTTTTTTATGCATTAATGTAATGCTTTTTTGTGTTTGTTTATGTAAAAGCAATACGTTCTCTCTTGTATATACTGGAATGTATTCTCCTTCACAATGTCACTGGTTTAAACTAGTTTTAAACTAAAACTGGTAGATAAGGGTTGGCTTGACTATTACAGTTTCTTAGCACAGACATTGTGTGCAAGAGAAAGAGAAAGGAAAATACACATTAAGAGGCTGTCGTTCTCATTAGATATTAAGTGGTTCCCAGTTTCTTTAACTGTGTTAACCATCGTGTGGGACTCTCATGGATCCTGGATATTTTATTCAGATAGAATGCCTGTGTCATGACTAGAATCCTCTCACACCCTTAACAAACAAACATCAAGGGCCACAAAGAAAAACTGGGCCAGTCTTTGATTCTCACAGCCTGCAATAAGAAGTATGGCTGTTCTTCGTTCTCCTCTTCACACTTTATTAAAATTAAAAAATGAGATCTATGGTGACGGGATGAGTGATGATTTTTTGAACGGGGCAAGGCCAATATCAGGTTTTGTTATTGCTGATATGCCCAACGTTGAGGTTGTTCTCCTGCTATTATTTTCAAAATATACTCCGTCTCTGTCTTGTTGCTTTAAAAACACGTTCACATTAGTCAGGGTCGCCCAGGACGTTCCCCTGGAATGCCATTGATGAGCATCGGTGCGCTAGAGGAAGTAAACAAAGCCTCTCTTTCAAAAAAGGAAAAAAGTGTTTTTGACTCTTCTTGACTATTTCAAAGGGCTCTTTGTAAAATGGTGTAAATGAAGACCTGTTTATACATCTATGATGCAACACAAAGCACTGCACTGCAAACTGTCCACTACCGTGTAGTTGCATCATCTGGTCATCTGAACGAAATAGGATTATTGTTGATTGACTGATTGATTGATCATTTCATTCATTCATTCATTCATTTATTCATTCATAGTTCAACGTGCTAATAATACATGAAGAATCCAATTTAAAATGTGTCGATGCAAGACAGATGGTGAAAAAAAATAACTTTGTGTTTGTACACCACAATGTTTGAACGCATTACAATGTAGGTGGTTTGTGGTGTAGGTGTCGAAAGGGAAAAGAGAGAATTTAGAAGTTTACACCACCAACTACATTGAAACAACCTCAGCCTTTGCCACAGAAATAATTCCCTAATTTACTAAATGAAATGATGTTTTGCAGCTGCGAAGAAGTTCACCGTATGCATGATTGTTTTGAAATGGGATGTAAATGTATAAGTGTTGTCTGTGTTTACACTCAAAATCCTCTGCCATGCCTGCTAGAGGTAGCAAAATGGCTCTGACTTGATTATCGGTTTTAAATATATTTTCTTGGTGTGAAGTATGTTTTTGAGAAAATATGCCCCTATGACACTGACATTAAACATCTAGACAGCTGGCAAAATGCATCGCATCTTAAGACATTACCTGTGAGCAGGATGATAACAACGCTGCATGGAGGATGAGTGGAGGACCTTCTGGAACAGCCTCCAGCCTTCCACCATCAGGTCAACAAGTTTTCTCGTCTCCGTAAATTTAGGGACAAAATTTTAGGGAAAAAGTTAGGGACGCCTTGTTTTTTGGTTCTTTATGAAATACAATTTTTTGTTCTTTGGGTCGCTGATATCAGTTCTGGAAAGGCTTCATGTATCCATCCCTGCTCTAGACGGGGTGGATCTGAGTGGATCAAGGTATAGGTTCTAGGCCAGTGGTTACCTAAGTGCCTTTAGACAAGACTAGGTGTGCCATGAAATTGTGTGGGATTGTGGGATGTGTTACACACTAATACAATTGGTACCATTGTTATGATTTGCTTTATGATTACTTAATTGTCCCACGTAATGCAAGTTCTCGCTGAATTCAGGACATATTTAAAAGATAATGCAATGCCTTTTATGAACCGGTATCCATGTGTTACTCTTTTGACAGTGCTGTGTGAAATAATGAGGAAAATGCTGATAACCAAAAAGATTAGGAATATAGAGCGCAGTTGGGGGCTACATCCTACATCCTAACACTCCTGGTGGGCGTAGTCCCACCAGGATCATGCCTAGGTTCTGACATCTTTACACTCAACATGCTTTCCTCTCAAAACACTCCTGGGCAACTATTGCCCGACGTGCACTGTTTACCCTGTGTACACTATTTGGTGGTGTTGTCCAAAAGTGTGTAAAAACTGGTAGTGCACCTCTTAATACCCATAATGCACCGTAAAAGAAGGGCACCACTGGTACACTTATTTCCGCACTATATCCCATGATGCATAGCATTCATTGTCATCGGATTCATCCAACAGAGATGATCCGGCACATGCAGGTTCTTTATAGAAATTAGCTGTCACAGGGTTACATCTAACACACGTTTCAGCTGATCATCACGCTGATGTATTTCCAGCTTGTAATTAGTGTTGGCAACTCATCTCAATGGACAAAAACAGCCGCAGTTAATTTACCGCTTTTGACCTTTATTTACCTTGATGACTGTGAGCTCATCTTGCCTCCAGACACTGGTATAAAAGTGTGAGGGTCAAGGGTTAACTATTACTGATATGGTAAACACCTTTACAATTTTCAGTAGCATCGGAGTGTAAAGGAAATAGAAACAAGAGCTAAAAATGATCAAATTGAACAGAAAATATTCCAAAATGAAAGGTTTAACTTTAATGGTTTTAAGTCAAACCATTTAAAACCATCCACCCGTGTAATACTTTTACCCTCTCTATCATTCCCACATTTATAGAGGCTGCTTCCGGCCTTAATTTCCTCATGACTGGAGCGCCCCCCCTCCCCCCACCATCCCTCATACTATTCCCCAGAACAAGCCTCTGAGACCGCTGGTGTGTTCTGGATCAGCGCTGTCTGCGGTTCGAGTGAGAGTGAGAAAACACAGCCATGTTTTATTCGTGTTGCATGGACTCTATCTCAATCACTTCAAGGTCGACTTGCTTGCAACGCTCGTGTAAACAAACTAGTTTGTTCTGGCATCGCACGCCTCTTCACTTAAGTCTCAGGTAAACTGATGCAACACACCCAAGGAAAGAATGGAAGTTTATTTCTTGGCTCCTAAGGTGGCCAAAAGAACCATGCTGGGCCCTTGTTTACATTTCTCCGTTGTCCGCGTGTATTAATAACCTTCGAAGGTTCAGGCGGTTTAAAACAGGTAATGAATGTTGGCAATTCATTCATGGAAGATATTACATTATAATTGCTATTCACCCATATATATGCCAACACAACACACAAAACAATACCTCGCTTACTTTTTCAGGGCCTGAAATATATTTTTCTGTTTGAAGGAAAATAATAAGTCCTTTCCAATAAACAATTAAAGTTGCATCCTCTTGGGAAGCAAAGCATATTACAACATGTATTAGTGAGCTGAATAATGAAGTGTTATTGTGTGGACTGCTTTTGCTAAGGCGTGGCTTAAGGAAATGGAAGCATGCATTGTTGCACACGGCCTCGCAAATTGGTAAAAAAAAAATGTATAATGACTAGTTGTGTCGTTGCTTCAAAGTAATTAACGTTCCAATGCTTTTACAACACACATGAGATGTCTTTGAAATATAAATATAATACAATAAATTAACTACATATTATATCACATTAAACAATTGTCCATAACATTGCAATCATACATTTAGGTGTAATTACAATAATTGCATCTCCCACTAATTAATCCCACACCATGTCGTCCCCCCAGTGACAGTGGGGGTAAACAAACAGCTCTGCATGTGGGGCACCCTTTTGTGCCTGCGCACCAGGGGCCACTGTGTGGGGCCACCTGAGGGAAACCGAAGCAGATGGTATATAGGCTGACACTCCAACAACACACCCCCCCCCCCCTCCACTTTCCTTATCCTCAAACAACCTACTCAGGATAGCTTGGGCCTCCCTTGGGTGGTGGACTGGCACAGTGGCATCTTGAATATCCCTCACTTTGGTTCGGTCAGCCTTTTGAATAGGGTTCAATTCCCACCAGGCCGGACCTCACTCACATACACACACGCACGCACACACGCACGCACACACGCAGGCACGCACTCACTCACTCACACACATAAAACAAGCCTCCTTAATGCTAATATGCTAAAACAGATATTTAAATCTATTCATCAGCAAGGGGTACAGAGGTGTCCAAGAGAAGGGCTGATAACCTTTAGTGTCGTGAGATCGACCAGATATTCATGTTGTTGTCAGCAATGATTAACAGGCTGGTCATGGCAGGTGCAGTAATTTAATTCAGAAGTAAAGCAAAACCATAATCTCCTCTGGGAAAAGCCTTCCGATCAGATTTACATTCATCTTGTATTATCGTTATCCATCTAGTTCGGATAAAAACTGTTTGATTGGTAGATTGCAAAACTTTCCTTGGGCGCTGCCATTGCTTTTTTTGTTTTTTGTGATAGACCTTGTCTATCACAAACTGAAAGTCCCTTCCCTCAGCGCTGATTGGTCCTATTATTTTATAATTGTGTACACACCCTAACCCTTTAACACCGGCGTGCTGCGGGGCCAAGAGAGCCTGATGAAAAATAATTACTTCCATTGCTGGTTCCAAGGCTGTTGTACATGTGTGTCATTCCAGGGTTGCTGTGAAGCCATTACAATGTAAAAAGAAAACAGAAGTAAGAATAGGAAGTTTGCGTTTCTGTATTTCTCCCTATATACCTTATTCACCTAGCGACCAAATTGGCTAGTTGGGTGGGGAAACCCTCTAAATCTTTGGAAAGCATGACGACTCAATGCTTTATGTATTTGTTTCCCCAGCCAGGTAGCATTTAGAATGCATGTCCACTGAGCTTTCATGGTTTCCCCACTCAACGTATTCTGGAAGGTTTCCCCACCAAACAAAACCAATATACTACAGACGACTGTGGGGTCTACAGATGTAAACTAGCCTCTTGGCTAACTCTGACCCATTTGCATTGAAGTGTAAACTAAAATGTTCACTGATGTGTTCTGCTCCTGCCAAATAACTAGTGAATAAATAAATAAATCCATCAATAAATAAATATGTCCACTAGCTTAGTAAGATCCCTTGTAGGCCCTCCGGGGAGCTGCCTTCTCCCTGGATGTCGGTCACTACCTCATTACGAGACAGGAGTACGCCAGCTTAACGCTGTGTGATCTCTTCAGCGGCCGGGTCTCGGAAGCAAAACTGCTACACACTGCTCTCATTACACACTCCACACCAGGGCGCAGCTTGATGTGTCGTACTGATCCAGGGAGCTCGTAGTGCAGTGGGTGTTCGACTGCACCTGGGACAGATGCTGTGCCTGGCAAAGGTGCCATGATACACCTGATGCTGAATGAGCTTGAGTGTATTCTACTTCATCTTGTGTCGTAGATTTATCTCACGGAACATCATCAATGGCAGCCGTCGTGTCTTCACGTCCAAAGATTTGAAGGTTTGAAGTGAAGTTTACTTCTGCCTCTCGAGCAGTTTATGTAAACAGTGTTTGAGGCTCGCTGGATAATCAGATGTACTATCCATCATGTACATCTGGATGGACACTCCCTCTTGTGGTGATGTCACAAGTGGATCCATTTTTAAATGACTTGCAATGAGCCAACCTCAACCTCACCCCGGTGGTAAAATAGGGGGCCCGTTCACAGAGGTTGTGATTTAGACTCAACACAAAGTAAAAGCCCCCCCATTACTAAAGTGAAGTCGTCGAGCGAAAGCTCTTCCTTCCCTGCTGTGCTGTGGGCTCTGAAGTGTGATGTCAGACACACCTCCACAGCCTCTTTTCCTCTGGGTCATTACAAACCATTTCAAAACGTATTCGCTTGTGACATCACAAGTGGGAGTGTGCACCAGCCTGAAGCCTGATGAAATACACATTTTTGCAATCCCTTCCTCACACAGAGCAACGCCATAGCTCAGGTGCAAGGGTTACAAGAAGATCATTCAAATCAGGGTACAATATGTTTTATTATGGATATTTGGTTCTGTGCAGCAGGAGATACATTAATCGGCTTCCCCTCTCAGCTAATAGAGTTTCAACAGGCCTAGAGGAATTATAAGTATGCTCATGATAATAAGAGTCCTTTGAAAGCAGTGCGAAATGGTGAGCATGTCTTGGTTCTGTTATGTGTTCCTTGAAGTGTGAGTATAGCTGGCTATCAAGATCATGGTGGATGGTGCCAACGTATTACACCATGCTAGCCAACTGTGTGTGTGAGGGGGCCACTGCAGGGTTTAAAGAGAGGGAGTTGTTAGGATATTATGATGTCCTAGCATGTTCAGCCTGCCAGCCTAGACAAATTAACAGTAGTGTTACGTTGATCAAATTTGAACGCCAGCTAACTAATGAACATCATTTGTTGGACATGCTCAGCATCTGTAATATGTGAACTATACGCCTGTGAAAATGAGCTAACAAGGATAATGAGAAAATAAAATCCATTGAAGTATCAGTGTGTCCCAGTGAGGTCGCCCTGCTGTGTGGACACTGTCCCAGAGAGCCGAGGTACGGGCCCCACATCTCTGAACTCTGGAGGTAGAGAGAGCTTCCACCGGGGCCTGCATATGATTGGCATACGATGTGTGCATCCAGGTTTTCATTGCTGCCCTCATGAGCAACGGAGGAGCGGAAGCCGGTGGAGCATTAAGGGGCTCCACTAAGGGCTGGTATAAACCCAGCCATACGCCCTAGAAGCAGTATTTCATGACGGACCTTTAGCATATCAATCCTCTCATATACTGAGAGGATTCCTCCATTGCGATGCGAAGGCGTCCTAATGCCACACGACAACGTCAACAACATTATGAACGTATGTGTCCACAGAGCCTTCGTCGTCTCCATGGAGATTGATCAGGAGGGACATGTTTCCAGTCCCCTGCAGAAGAATGATCTTCTTGGATATGCTTGGGAGGATAACCTGCTTCACATGCTGTGTGTAAGGTGAGTGATTGCTGTGTTTGTGAGGGTACGTGTGTGTGTGTGTGTGTGTGTGTGTGTGTGTGTGTGTGTGTGTGTGTGTGTGTGTGTGTGTGTGTGTGTGT
>JAOPJO010000118.1:8971682-8981930 GCA_027123675.1 Molva macrophthalma | reverse complement strand
CACTGTGATAGAGGCCTCAGCTGGTTTCACCCTACTGTTACCCCTCTGTGATAGAGGCCTCTCAGCTGGTTTCACCCTACTGTTACCCCTCTGTGATAGAGGCCTCTCAGCTGGTTTCACCCTACTGTTACCCCACTGTGATAGAGGCCTCAGCTGGTTTCACCCTACTGTTACCCCTCTGTGATAGAGGCCTCTCAGCTGGTTTCACCCTACTGTTACCCCTCTGTGATAGAGGCCTCTCAGCTGGTTTCACCCTACTGTTACCCCACTGTGATAGAGGCCTCAGCTGGTTTCACCCTACTGTTACCCCTCTGTGATAGAGGCCTCTCAGCTGGTTTCACCCGACTGTTACCCCTCTGTGATAGAGGCCTCTCAGCTGGTTTCACCCGACTGTTACCCCTCTGTGATAGAGGCCTCTCAGCTGGTTTCACTCAGTCTTGATTACCATACCGCGCCGACCCACCCATACTTCACAGTTGAGTATGCTAACTATGCAATGTCCAAGACCAAAGAGAGAGAGGACGCGTTGGTGTTAAGTGAACACACACACACACACACACACACCTGGAAGAATCTCTCCACGTGATCGACCGGCGCGTCGTCTCGGACGCTAGGACACGTGTACCTGCCCATCATGTCATATATGGACGTCATTATCGCCAGCATTTCCTGAAGAACACACACACACACACACAAGGATGACACCCATTAAAGATGTGTGTCGTATTAATTAATGTTAGTGTGTACTGACATTATTTACTGTACTACTGTGTTGTACTCATATTATAGTGTACTGTACTACTGTATTGTACTCATATTATACTGCACTACTGCATTATTTTAACTACTGTACCTCTATAGTAACCTAACCATCCTTATTGATATCATACTAATTAATAACACCCATTGGAGATGATCAACTTTACCGCTTTAGTAACGTATCCGTCCTTATTGATATCGTACAGGTTGAAGGCCCATCGAAGTTTGTCAGTCACGGAGCCCCGAAGCAACACCGATAATCCAATCACAAAGTCCTACAGAAATAATTCAAGGATTCAAAAGGAAAGTCGAGATTTTTCAGATTTCTGATAAATCATTCGAACTAAAACCATATATGTGATGCATAAACAATTAAGCACAACCGACATGTATGATTTACTTAAATATCCTTATTATATATCCCCCATTTTAATCTGTAGGTAAACTTACTTCAAACCGTATTGAACCATTTCGGTCCATGTCAAATGCATTGAACAGGAAATGTGCATAGGTGGTGGCATCTAGCAAGAAAAACACATGGTTCATTTATTAGAGTAAAAATGTAAACAGGTTTCATTTGACAATAAACAAACTATGACTTTAACTCTGTGATCACAGAAAGAGTTTGAATCATTACATATTTAACCTGGAAAGAATCTGTGTCTGAACCTTGTAGTGTCACTACTGGGGTCCCTCAGTGTTCTCTTCTGGGTCCCATCCCCTTCTCTCTGTACACCAAGTCACTGGGTTCTGTCATTCACTCAAATGGCTTTTCTTACCACAGCTATGCAGATGACACAATTAAGTCAGTCTTTTCCACGTTCTGAAACCAGGTGGCATTGAGTGTCTGGCGGACATCTCTCAGTGGATGCAGACACACCACATGAAGCTCAATCTGGACTGAGCTAATCTTCCTTCAAGGGAAGGAATCTCCCAACAACGACCTCTCCATCAATATCGGAAATTCTGTGGTGTCTGCGGCTCGGACGGCAAGGAACCTGGGTGTGACACTGGATGACCAGCTGTCATTCGCTCTCGACATCCCTGCTACAGCCCTCTCCTGCAGATTCATGCTCCACAACATCAGGAGGATACGTCCGTTCCTCACCTCACAGACGTCCACGGAGGTTTTGGTCCAGGCTCTTTGTCATCTCGCGTCTTGAAGACTACTGCAACTACCCTCTGCCTGCCTGCATGTGTCATTCGACTTCTGCAGCTCATCCGGAATGCAGCAGCCCGGCCGGTCTTCAACCTACCCCAAGTTCTCCCACACTACACCACTCCTCCGCACCCTGCACTGGCTCAGGCCCATCCTACATCCAGGACACGGTCAGACCATACACACCGGCTCACCGACCCAACGGCTTGCTACTCCCTCACTACGAGGGGGCCCCAGATGCCGCTCACCAAAATCCAGATTGTTTGCTGTCCTGGCTCCACAATGGTGGAACGAGCTCCCAACTGACATCAGGTACAGAAGAAACCCAACACATCTTCTGCCGCAGACTGAAAACTCATCTGCTCGGACTGCATCTCAACCCATTAAGAAAAGTATTACAATAATAACTTTCTCTACCTCTTGTTTCTATAATGATTTCTCCCTTTGCTTGATTTTTGCGCTTGCTGGTTAGTTTCTTCATGGTTGAATGCACTTATTGTAGATCGCTTGTGATAGAAGCATCAGCAAAATAAATGTAATGTGATATAACATATTTTAACACCAATACTATCCATGTATAGACTGAAACAGAAACGATCAAATTCTACTGATCCAATATTATATTAATTTTGGGCCATTAGAAATGTAATATCGGTTATCTCTTTCTTTTTCAATTTAAAAAGATCGAAATTACTAACGACATAGCATAAAGCATAAAGTGTGTCAGCATTTTTAAAAATAAAGGAAAAAGCTTTAAGGCAAACTGATTCACTCTCTATTAGAGAGTTGTTTCTACTCACCTCCTTGAGGGAAGAACTGGGAGTAAATAATCTTAAAAGTCTCCTCATCCACCAGTCCGCTGGGACACTCCTGTTAAAAAGAAGACAGGTTTACCAACCCATTAAGGCTGGCAACATGCTGCAAGCTTTGTATTAGTATTCCACTCAGCAAAACATTACTGTATCACACAAAAACAAGAGCAAAGGAGGGGATTCTATGTACTTTCTCAGGACTGTCTAAAGAAAGGAAAGTGACAGGTGTTTCCTAATCAAGGTTGGTGTCCTGTCTCAACTGGTAGAGCAAGGCATAAACAATGCCATGGTTAGGGGTTCCACTCCCTGCTGCTGGGGCCACCCAAGACCGTATACACCCAGGTTGTTCACATGGCAGACATCACTTCTACCCACAGTATATACATGGATGTATATTGAACGCACCCACGGTGTGTACATGGACGTACATCGACACATACCGACAATGTTGTAAGGGGCCTTGGATAAATCCAGATGGCATTTATGAATTGGGTTCATAAATGGGCTCAACAAGAGCAATCATTCAATCAATCAGTCAACCAATCAATCAATCACGCAATGAACTGACAGACCGACCGGCCGGCCGGCTGGCCGATCCCTCTGTCAGTCAGTGGATCCCTCACGCCTACATTCTTGAAGCCTCTGTAGAGCGACTGCAGCTCCTTCCTGGTGAACTGGGTCTGGGCCTGCAGCTGCTCCAGACCCTCTGGCTGGTGGCGCACCATGGACAGCTCCAGCTCCATGTCACAGCTCTCTGGTCGGGATGGGGGAGGCAGCAGGGGGGAGGAGAGGTGGGAGCGGTTGGGAGGAAGGAATGGTGAAGCGCATGGAAAATAATTGTTTATTTCGTTTTTTTAAATCAAGAAAAGAAAAGAAACGGGAGGAGAAAGGAGGACATAAGGAATAAGGAGTTTGATGTTAAACTGTGAATAATTTTGCTTCATTGGATGAAATATTGAATGAAAAAAAGGGTCAACAAATATGAACACTCACCATCTTTACCCACAACCGTAATTTTTTACCGTTTGGAAAATGGTGGGGAGAATCATAGGTGGAGATGGAAAATAGGAAATAGGAAAGAGGCAGTTAGAAGTCACACAGATTTGAATTGATGACAACAACACCAAAAAAGAGAATACATCATGGAATGAAACAAAGTGAATGGAGGGAAGTTACTCACCGTCTTGAAACAGAGCGATGAGGGTTTGACCAAGTGAGAGGGAAAAGCACATTTTCAGACAATTAGAAAGTGTGTTTTAAATCATTGAAGATCCAGACGTTTCCTATCTTCTTTCATCACACAGACACTAGGTGCACTACAACATGTCAACAATACAATCCCTGTTGTATTTCAAATAAAAATACAAAACGAGCATGCAGAGGGAAAAGGTCTGCATGCTAACCTGCCATTACAACTCCACCACAGAACAAATCTCTAAACAATAAATACCTTTATTGAAAGATCCTGGACAGACAACAGCTGTTTACTTACCTTCCAGGGACAGGGGCTCCCAAATACCAAACTGTTTGAGCACGACTACAAAGAGACAGATTATCACGGCGATGCCCATGACCTCCATGCCGTCCACCCCCATGGTGCTTTGGCATCAGACCCCCCCCCCCCTCCCAAAAACTAGTTTTTCTCTTCTCAAACTCACTACGCCTCACTAGTAAGAAATCTCCAAGACGCTAACTACAGCAGCTTGTAAATAATACATGTGAATACGTTCATCGATGCTCGCCACGCACCAGATGCATAGGGTTTACTTCTTCCAACACAACTAAAACCTGTTTAATAACTCGAGAAGGTTGTCCTGGTGCAGACCAAACAGCTCCAGCGGGCACCGTGCGCTCTGGGGCAGATGGACTGTCCGCGGAACACTCCCCCCGGTCCATTCTGCTACCTCGCGTTCACCCCGCCTCACAGTTCATTGTACTGCCGGAGCTCCGTCCAAGTCAGGAACTCCTCCCCCTCTCCCTCTCAATGTCTCTGTCTCTCTCTCTCTCTCTCTCTCTCTCTCGCCATGTCTCTCTCTCTCTCTCCATGTCTCTCTCTCTCTCTCTCTCTCTCTCTCTCTCTCTCTCTCTCTCTCTCTCTCTTTCTCTCTCTCTCTCTCTCTCTCTCGCTTTCTCCATGTCTCTCTCTCTATTTCTCTCTCCCTCTTTCTCCCATGTTATCCCTCTATTATTTCCTCTTGGTTTGGTGGGCGGGATATGGGAATGAATGGCTACTAGTTCTAATAGATGGCTTGATTGACACCCTAAGCACTTCTCAGGCCAGTATTTGCCCCGTCATTTAGAGGATGTAAAAAGTCTTAAACCAGCCATTGATCTGCTGATGGCTTGAATATGTGCAGCACTTAAGAGTTGTGTTGTTGTTGTGGCGCTAGGACTGTCTGACTGACGGTGTCTTAGAAATAGAGCAGATCAGCTGGATCGGTCACATCAGTCATTCAGACACCCAATCAGACGCATCACACTTGAAGGCCAATCAAGGCGCAGGTTAAATTGTCAGGTTGAGATCAAAAACAAAAATGCTGTAGATCAAAAAAGCATTGGTCCTACAACACTTACATGTGTTTTGATTGTTACACACATTGTATTTATCTATTTATGTATCTGTTTTTATCATTTGTTGAAAGATGCAGACAAGAAGCAGACAAAGGGAGCAGAGAGCAACGGTGACAAATGATGATTCAGCACACCATAATGGACTAAGTTGGAGCAGGGAAGTGGAGCTTGGGATGGGGGTGAGATCAATGTGAGATAGGTGAAATACTGGTCTGATGGAGAGACATGTAGCTGGGCCACAAAAGCATTTTGGTGGACAGGTGAGACCGCAAGGTTCCAAATGAACCCCATTAATAATAATAATAAGTGCTAAAAATGTGGTAAAAAATATTAGGAATCTCTCTCTCTCTCTCTCTCTCTCTCTCTCTCTCTCTGTCTCTCTCTCTCTCTCTTTCTCTCTCTTGCTCTCTCTCTCTCATCCTCTTGATAAATATCGAACTATCTATCTATCCAGCTTTATATCAATATATATCAATATATATCAATATATATCAATATATATCAATATATATATATATATAAATATATGCATATATATAAAATGTATGTATCTCATGTCCTACTCAGGCCTATAAGTGGTGTGAGGTTGAAGCAATAACTTAATGTAACTTTACATTTTTAATGCACCTTAAGTGCTGATGTCCATGCTAATAAATACAGACAACATCAGTGGAGTACGGAGACGCCAACGGTGCAAATATCAGCTCATTCTCAGCCTTTAATGACTTACTGAGAGCAGGATAAGAGTATATTTCTATCAATAAAAAAAAGCACACACACCCTCAACAAGCTTTCAATTTGAAACCATGAATGAACCCTTTTTGTCTCTTTTCCAGTCTTGAAATTGTATATCATCTTCAACCATGTCAATTTTTTTGACATTTATTTTGTATTCTATTTTGTATTCTTCTCCCACAACAGAATCGTTGTGTATTTGAAGCTATATCTTCTTGGAAGTGATACCATTCTGCTCTACCTTCTGAGCTACTGCTGCTGTCCATATTCTTCAGCACTCTTTTAGTTATAAAAAGTAAACGATAAATTGTCAGAATGAGGGCTGCTTGATCGCTCAACCCACTAGTGCGCTAACCATGTGCCCAATACGCCTTGTGGAGACCCAGGTTCGATGAGGTGTCATTCCCTCTCTTCTTCAACACACAGACCTGCCTCTCTTCACTGTCCATTAAGGCACAGAAATACTACACCATGATAATCCCGTTCTTAAAGCCCTGTTTCACCACCAGGCCTGAGGTTAATTAGGCATTACAAGTCATTGCAAATCCCTCCCCTTGTGACATCATGGTTAGTTCAAGGGCAAGGTTTACAGTGACCTTATTGTTGGACTGTACCAACTGGTTAGAGACATAGGTATCTGTAAACCACAAGTGGGTGTGGCATCAGTGGTGGGCGGGACTAACCTGTTTCTTACTGGTTAGGCTGGAGTTTATCTACGAATCGGGCTGGACACCAACGCTTGTGATGTCACAAGGGGATGGCTTTCTAAAATGGATAGTAATGAGTAATTAATCTCACACCTGGTGGTGAAATTGTGAACAAGTGTTTGGATAATACACTGGGTAGGATAATGTAATGTGGTCTGTGATAGCGGAGAAGAGAGAGTGCATGGAAGTGGATACTTACATTTCTGCTGATACATCAACTCAAACGTTTTTGTTAATGCTTTTATAGGTAACATAATAGTCCCTTAAAGCATAATAGCTATTACATTGTTTCATCTACACATACTGTCTGGGAATTGTGCACATTGTAGTTTAAAAGATAACCTTTCTGGACAAATTATTATTATTGTTTCATCTAGTTATAGTCCTCTTCTTTTGGCAAGGTAATACATTTCAAATAGGCATTTACAAACCAAATCGGCATTCAACCTAGTCTCTGAGCTTAGATGTTATTATCATGTACATCCTATGATATACTTTTGTTTTGTTTTTGTGAAGCCAGTTTACTCAAAGTAACCCATGTTTCAAAGTAAATTCTACTGCACAAGAAGCTCAATCTAAGTGCATTAGTAGATAGTGACCACTAGATGGCAATACGTACCAGTAACTGATCCAATAATATAATTTATTCATAGGAACATTGCTAGCACTTCACCTTTGTGAGTTTTATAGAAGTAATTTGAGACAATGAGTTTAAAAAATATGATCAAATGAAACCACGGCTCAGTTAACAAAACAATCTATAAAGAGATGCAATGTTCACGTTAAACTGAACATTTGAGACTCTTAATATGAAGAATTTGAATCATGACATCATGAAGTATAATAATATAATAATCATACAACCACAGTGGTAAGACCTATATGGGAATATCAAAGGGGAAAGTGTCCCTCAACAGAGATTACATAAAGATCATATAACATGTATACAAGTGTATTATACTGACTGCATGAGCATTAGAGACACATTAGAAATGGTGGTTTCTTTTATGGTGCGGTAAAAGCCCAGGAGAACAGGTCCAAACGAAAATCTGTCACAAGACAGATGTCTACTGTACAGTACAGTACAGTACAACAGTACAGTACAGCAGTGACCTCTGAGGGACCTACATTCTGCTTGAGAAGTGCATGCAGATAAACTACTGTGCAAGGATCCCTGGCTTCCTTATAACCAATCCTCAGAACATGTTGGAATGGAGCCACACAACCCCACTGGACATCAAATAAAGGTCATTTTTATGATTAGGTTATTATTATTATCACCATCTCACTCTTATAGCCATTGGGCAGTTAGAACGTGGTGAGGTTTGACCCTTGAAATGAAATGCTATATTTGACGTCACTGGAAATTGGACGACAATAGAACATGACATTTTGACCCTGACATCACTTGGAGATCGGACATTTTTTGGGGCGGATTGGGTTCTGCGTTGGGTTCTGCGTTGCTGTGTTGAGGGAGAGAGCTGTATGCGTATAGCTGTGGTGTCCTGAGGAGCAGTCTCAATAATTTAGATCAAGCAGGAAAATGAGGCCATGACTTTAGTACGGTGCGCTCCTTTTTTTCATGTCGTGGATGATATATATACGCTCATACAAAAACAAGATGTATGATAATGTCTGCTTGTCCTCCTTGGTTCAATATGAGCTCCAGGCTGCTGGAATATTGGGGGGGGCTATGCCAGTCAAATCCAAATCCTCCGGAAACTAGATTTAGCTTGGTCTGTTTGTGTGTGTGTGTGTGTGTGTCAGTGTGAGCCTGTATGCACGCATGTGTGTGTGTGTGTGTGTGTGTGTGTGTGTGTGTGTGTGTGCGTCTGCGGTAGCCTGCATGTATGCATGCATGTGTGTGTGTGTATGTGTTTATGTGTGTGTGTATGAATGTGTGTGTGTCAAAATATATTTAACATTAACATAAAATCAGCAGTATTGATCTAAGCAGACAAGATTACAAATGTAAACAAGTGCTTACACGTGTGTGTGTGTGTGTGTGTGTGTGTGTGTGTGTGTGTGTGTGTGTGTGTGTGCGTGTGTATGCATTCGTCTGTGTGTGCGTGAGGGTAAAGCAAACTGTGTCCCACATGACCAATAGAATGGATTCTCTCGGCTGTAATAGGATGTGGATCGTGTCGATAGATTGACCGGGCTGTTGAACTAATGTGGCATCCGATGAAGACAGAGGTTTCCCCTTTTAACCGTCCACAGGGAGAGGGAGACGACAGAGCTTTAAATAAACTTCTCGAGCCGGGATACAGGCATT
Organism: Molva macrophthalma; assembly: GCA_027123675.1. Classification (NCBI taxonomy): domain Eukaryota; kingdom Metazoa; phylum Chordata; class Actinopteri; order Gadiformes; family Lotidae; genus Molva; species Molva macrophthalma. The sequence goes on along the minus strand of JAOPJO010000118.1, from coordinate 8,972,912 downwards.
AAAATTCATGCCTTTTGAAGTACTCTCTGCTCTCCTCTCCACTTCTCTCCTCCTCTCCTTTCTCCTCTCCTCTCCCCTCCCCTTCTCTCCTCTCCTCTCCTCTCCTCTCCTTCCCTCTCTCCTGTCATGTCATCTCCTCCTCTACTCTCCTCTCCTCTCTCCTATCTCTTCTTCTCTCTCCTATTATCTCAGAACTGTTTATGCTGTTTTAACTTTGAATGCATTTCCACTGTGTGGTTTCAGTGTGTGTGTGGTTGTGTGTGTGTGTGTGTGTGTGTGTGTGTGGTGTGTGTGTGTGTGTGTGTGTGGTTGTGTGTGTGTGTGTGTGTGTGTGTGCTGTGTTGTGGTTGTGTGTTCTGTGTGTTCTGATTGGTGGGTGTATACCTGGGCCCTGAGGAGTGGTGCTCTCTATGATCCACTTGACGAGACAACACTTCATAAAGGAGCTGCGTGTGATCCTGGGTCGCTGCCACTTGGGCCCCTCAGTCAGGCCGGCGGGCCCCGGAGACGGCTCCGTCCCATTGGCCTCAGGCACCAGGCCGCCTCCCCCTCCCTTCCCAGCCGCCTTAAGAGAGACCGAAACGACATGAAATTGTGTGAGTTAACAAGCTTGCAGGATACTCAACTCAACTTTATTGACAGCTCTGTGTGGGTTACAGAACAGGAACCCCCACCCCCCAAGTGCTAGGGCTTTTTAGTAAACACAAAATAAAAACAAAATGAACACAAAATAAACATAAAATAAACACAAAATAAACACAAAATAACAAAAAACAAACACTAAGTAATCTGATAATTTCATTTCCTTGATTCTATTTAGCCATTCCTTGATAAACGCAGTGCTCTCCGCTAGCTCATGCTAGCTGTTTGTGCTATCCGCTAGCTCCTGCTAGCTGTCAAACTTGGGTCAGAGGGCAGTATTACAATTTGTATTTATGGAAGCCGGTAGCAAAGAGTCTCTTCAAAGCTTCTACTCTGATGGAGTGGCTTATATATATATATAAATATTAATAGAAGTTGCTTTGCTGTAACTTTAAAGTTCACTGGTGTTCACACTATTGTTTTCTGCCCTCTCTGGTAATCAATAATAGAGCTTTAATCAATATTAATCCCAAATTAGATTTAAGTTGCATGATAATATTAATAATATAATCCTCCATTATTTACTTGAATCATCAACCATGTTCTCTGCCAAGTTATTCTGTGATGGCTAAACTTAAAGTGTTCCAG
>JAOPJO010000118.1:8949503-8966411 GCA_027123675.1 Molva macrophthalma | reverse complement strand
GAGAGAGAGAGAGAGAGAGAGAGAGAGAGAGAGAGAGAGAGAGAGAGAGAGAGAGAGAGAGAGAGAGAGATAAAAACTCCCTTTTCCCTTTTCCATTCTGCTGGGAAAAAAGATAAAGAGAACGTGAGAGAGACAGAGACATAACTCCCATTCTGCAGGGAGAGAGAGGGAGAGAGAGATAACTAACATTCTGCAGGGAGAGAGAGAAAGAGAGACAGAGACAGATAACTCCCATTCTGCAGGGAGGGAGAGGGAGAGAGAGAGCGGAAAGAGGACACGGTGGTCTAGCAGCGCACAGAACAACGAGGAGGAAACCAGACCAAGGTGGCGGAATGAGCAACACTCAGAAAGACGTGAAGAAAATCCAGTTGCATTACCTCCAGAACGTCGAGAAGCTGAAGCAGGGTTTAAAACCGGAGAAGAAAAGCTGGAAACCCAAAGACGCGGAGTTCCTGAGGAAGTCGGCCATGGAGAAACAGCGCAAGCCCACCAAGACGTCCCAACAACTACCACCCCCACAGCAACAAGCGTCCAAGACCTCCAGGCAGAGACTCAGCAGGGACCTGACCTGCTCCATATGTCTGGATCTGTTCAAGCAGCCCGTCTCCCTGCCCTGCGACCACACCTTCTGCAAGGGCTGCATCGCCGGCTACTGGGCCGGCCCGAGGACCACAGGGCCGGGCGGCACGGGCTGCTGCCCCCAGTGCAGGAAGGTGTGCCCCGGGCTGAGCTACAGGCCCAACCGCATCGTGGCCAACATCGTGGAGAGCTACTGCCAGGGCCTGGAGGAGGAGAACGGGACGGGGTTCCAGCTTCAGGAGGTGGAGGAGAAGTTGGAGGTGGAGGAGGAGGAGGTGGAGGAGGAGGAGGAGCAGGAGGTCGGGGTGGCCGCTCCGCCCCCGGTCCCGCGCTGCCTCAGGCACCGCGAGGAGCTGAAGCTGTACTGCGAGGAGGACCAGGAGCTGGTGTGTCTGGTGTGTGGGATCTCCCAGGAGCATCGCAGCCACAACCTGCTGTGTGTCCAGGAGGCCGAGCAGCGGTACAAGGTGAGTGGTCCTCCCAGACCCCCCACGAGCCTAAAGGAGTGTGGTCTTACTGACAGACACTGTAGTGACATCATCATATTCATGTGGTGTCAATCGACGCCTTTTAATCGGAAGCGTTTGACAACAATACCGCGAGCGCTCGGGAATCAAACCCCTGACCCCATGCATTGCTAATGCCTTGCTCTGTCACTTTATACTGGTGTTGAGGTTTGTACAGAAAGTGTACAAACCTCTCAGATTGGTTTACACATTAAACCTGACTTCTAAACTGGTTTGTATTCATTCAAAGCACTCCATTAATAAGTAATGTTGTTAATTAACTGTGTGTGTGTATGTGTGTGTGTGTGTGTGTGTGTGTGTGTGGGTGTGTGTTTGCTGTGTGTGTGTGTGTGTGTGTGTATGTGTCTGTAAGGCTTCTCTGAACAGCTCCATAGACTCTCTGAAGATGGAGCTTGACACCGCCATGCGTTGCGACCAAGAGGCCGAAGAGGAAGTGAAGAAGCTCAAGGTGAGCGGGAACATCTGCAGAACATGGATCCTAAAACCATATTTATTTAAATTGTATTTAAATTATTAACATTTATTATTAAAACAATCTCTTTGAGTCCATCTGTAGCAGGGGGGGGGGGGTTACATTATCTGTAACCTAAGCTTTATTAATGTCAATATGTTAATTCTATACTAATTGATCATTCAGTCTGCATGTCAATTCTATACTCATTACCAGTATATGTAAAACAGTATCCGCCCACTGGCGGAGCAATGAACTGCAAGTCTCTGATGTTTGACCTCTGACCCAGGAGCACACGGCGGACCTGAAGCAGCGCATCGAGGCCCAGTTCAGCGACCTGCACCAGTTCCTGTACCAGGAGGAGAAGCTGCTGCAGGTGAAGCTGAAGACCGAGGAGCGCCGCGAGCTGATTCGTCTGGACGAGCACAAGGCCCTGCTCTGCGTGGAGATCTCCCGCCTGCAGGGGGCGCTGCACGAGGTGGAGGCGCAGCTGCAGGAGCAGGACCCCTTCGCCCTGCTGAAGGTAGGAAAACACTGCCGTGTGCAGTGCTGCATTGTGAGATGAGTCTGTTGTATTTAGTCAGTCACAGCCTCAGAGGGCTTCAACGAACACATCAGTTGTCATTTAGTCTAAAGGGCTCGGTGGCTTGTGTTGCTATAACTACAAAACACTATAATCAGTAACATCTGGAAGTTGGCTTACATAAAATAACCATTCGGGTGAATCATCGACAGCTCCATTTTTCTTGATAAGAATGCAATTATGTGTGGCGAGAGAGCCGTAAGTGCTTTTTTTAGCGACGCTGTAGACTACGGTGTGACTGGCGTGACTTCCCATGTCAGGAACAAAAGAGGGAAGGGGAGTCCCGGGGTGGAGCGCTGAGCAGACAGGATGTGGGCCAGAGCTATGACCTCACTTCATCTAGAGAGCGATAAGTAGCTGTTGGGTGTTAGCGGTGGTCGGTTAGTGTGGGGCTGGGTTGGCTGTGGATTCTGGCTAAGCTAAGCCCTGGTTGGCTGTGGAGTCTGGGTCTTTCCCCGTTCCGCCCCCCCCCCCGCCCCCCCCCTCTCAGGGGGATCCAAGAGGGTTGGGATAGCGTGAGCTTCTGATGTCATTTGGAAAAAACAGCTTAGCCTCCATGCAAGACCTGGCAAAATTAATCAAACACTCCCCATCTGTTTGTTTGTCTGTCTGTCCTTCTTGTTTATCCATGTGTCCGGTCCTCCCACAGGGTATTAAGACCCTGCTCCAGAGGTGAGTGAGACGGCATCCTGTGGAGGGCGGGGGTAGGGATTTGGGTTTTAATTTCTCCTCCAGCCGAGAATTTCCTTTCGTCTAAAGATCTCTGTGTTTGCTGTTCTTGGCAGGCCGTCTGTGAAGTTTGAGAGGCCCGTGCTCACGCCTCCCAGCCTGTGTGAGGGCCGCTTTGCTGGGCCCCTGCAGTATCGAGTGTGGAAGTCTCTCAAAGGAAGTCTGTACCCAGGTACTGCTGCACACTTGCCAAGACAATAGCCCGTCTGAGACACTAGCCCTCTGTCTGAGACACTAGCCCCCCATCTGAGACACTAGCCCATCTGAGAGACTAGCCCATCTGAGACATTAGCCCCCCGTCTGAGACACTAGCCCCCCATCTGAGACGCTAGCCCATCTGAGACACTAGCCCACCGTCTCAGACACTAGCACATCTGAGACACTAGCCCCCATCTGAGACACTAGCCCCCCATCTGAGACACTAGCCCTCTATCTGAGACACTAGCCCCCCGTCTGAGAGACTAGCCCATCTGAGACAATAGCCCACTGTCTGAGACACTAGCACATCTGAGACACTAGCCCCCCGTCTAAGACACTAGCCCCCCGGGTGAGACACTAGCCCCCCGTCTGAGAGACTAGCCCGTCTGAGACACTAGCCAATCTGAGACACTACCACCCTTCTGAGACACAAGCTGTTCTGAGACACTAGCCCATCTAAAACACTAGCCCATATGAGACACTAGCCCATCTGATTCACCAGCCCGTATAACTTCATCTGTTTTAATAACCATTTTTTCCTCCATTGTTCGTCCGTGTGTGTCCTTCCGTCCGTCCATCCATCCAGTCCCCGCCGCCATCACCTTCAACGCCAGCACGGCCAACCCGTGGCTCAGCCTGACGTCCTCGCTGACGTGCGTCCGCTACCAGACGTTCAACCGCGCCGTGCAGGACAACCCGCACCGCTTCAACGCCGCCCTCTCGCTGCTGGGCAGCCAGGGCTTCACGCATGGACGCCACTACTGGGAGGTGGAGGTGCACAGCAGCGCTGTGTGGACGGTGGGCGTGGCGCGGGAGTCCGTGGACCGCAAGGGCGTGATCAAGGCGCTCCCGGCCAACGGCTTCTGGACGCTGTCGCTGTCGTACGGCGTGCAGTACATGGCGGGCACGTCGCCGCCCAGCGTGCTGGCGCTGGAGGAGCCGCTGGCCCGCGTCGCCGTCTACCTGGACTACAAGCGTGGCCTGGTGTCCTTCTACAACGCAGAGAGCATGACGCACCTGTACACCTTCCGGCAGCGCTTCGCCGAGACGCTGTACCCGTACTTCAACCTGGGCTTCCTGGACAAGGTGCACGAGAATGAACCGCTTAAGGTGTTCGTGCCGAAGATCTGAGGTCGGTGACGGTGGGGAGACGGGGGGGGGACAGGGGGGGGATGAGGGTGCGTGGTGCTTGGTGGTGGAAATGTGACCCGAGAAGGGAGGGTTTATAGAGCAGGATGTGTATTTGACAATGTAAATCTACAGCAATGTAAATAAAACCTTTAACAGAATGCTAAACATGTGTTGGTTGTATCTACGCATCCAAAACTAGTGAATAACTTAACTAATACTATTCTTCTGATAAAGAGAAAGTCTATTTTAACTTTTATTTGATTTGAGGTAATGTTTCAAACATTACTTTAACACAGACGTGTTTACTGGGTCACTAATAAACAACAGAAGTTATATTACATTTGAATGCCATTATAATAAAAAAGATATACCACCAATTCACTATTTAAAAATAGATAGTCAGAGCTTGAGTGGCATGAGAGAGAGAATGAGCGATAAAATATATTTTTTGACTAGTTGGTTAATCAGCTCCGAGGCTGATGGACCTTGAATGAAGACTTTCTCAGAGGTCAACTGAACATGAGGACATTCATTAACCAAATGGTTCAAACGTGTTTCCAAGACCTGGAGGTCCCATTGCCCCAGTTACTCCTTTAAAGAAGGACAAGGACTTGAAAGACATTTGTTCTCCAATCAGCAAACCTTCAAGCCGTTTAGATGCACAATCAGCATGACAATATCCAACTGACCCCAAGGCTGCATGATATCTTACCTTCCAAAATAAATTAATAAATGTTGTTTCCAAGAAATGCTAATCATGTATATTTCAGATTCAATCAAAAAATGTGTAAATGAAAAAAGCAAATACAGTCAAAATATCTATTGCTATGTGCAGTCCTCCAGTGTAAATGAAACAAGATACGGGAAGAAGATCAAATCAAATACAAATTGCATTGCAAGACAATGGATGCCTACAGAACAGAAAGGCTTGTCCTCAGTCCGAAACAAACTACAAGCAATAAATACATCCTACAACATCACGACCATAAATACCATGCTGCCGCATATAAATACATTCTACAACATCCTGACCATACACACAATGCTGCCACGCTGCAATCAATTCATAAGGAGTGGGTTTGAGTTCATTCTCAAATCCAGTCTTCCATTGCCAAACGATAGTTTAAAACTCTACACATGCACGGCGTTGCTCTCATGCATTCGCTGTGCTCCGAGCACATCCACGTTGGCCGGGTGGCAGACCGTCCCCTTTGGTTCTGGAGTCACTGGCTTACGTGTAACATGTCCTGAAACTTAGTGCTGCTGTAGCGCAGGTGGAAGCCCTTCTTGTTGACGCTGTCGTCTGAGTGGAAGAGCAAGACGATTGCGTCGCCCGCAGAGTTCACGTCTTCTGGGGGCTGGGAAGGGGAAGCAATAAGTTCAATGACAACACCGTTAGGCTCCACATTTATATATAGTCATACATTAGAACCCTTAGGACAACTGTCATGACGTGTCTTATTTAAAGAGTAATGAATGACCTTGTTTAAGCTAGCCTGCACTATTTTCATTGTCGGAGTTAACTTTTTTTGGTTTGCTCTGCTTTGAACTCTGGCACCACCTTTTCATGACGTCACTAAGGCTTTTTGATGATGTTGTTTGTGTATTTTCTTTGATACAAAGGGGGTGGAGGGGGTAATTTCTATTTTCCATCACTTCTTGAATAGATAGCAAGAAGGGTTATTCCCTTCTTGCTATCAAGAAGGGAATAACCCTTCTTGCCATAGGAACAATAGCGAGTTTCCTATGGGTTTGGCCTACAGGGGAGGGACACATCAATTGTTAAAGAGTTCATACAGCAGGCAGAGCCAGTGTTGTGGGTCATTACCTTTTCATGAGAAAAATACATGTATTGTCTTTTTCTCAACAACAACAACAACAACAACAACAACAACTGGAAGGTTGCTAGTTCGATCCCCGGCTCCTCCTAGCTGAGTGACGAGCTGGCTGTCGCCTTGCATGGTTGACTCCGCCGTGAATGTGTGTATGAACCGTTGTAAGTCGCTTTGGATAAAAGCGTCTGCTAAATTCCCTAAATGTAAATGTAAACAAGAGCTTTTCAAGATGGCCACCTCACCCCGGTGCCGCAGTACCGGCCCAGCCTTGGGGCGTTGAGGTTGGCGCCGTCGTAGAGCTCTACGTAGTCGTAGCCGCAGTCCGCCTCCTCCTCCGTCTCGAAGAGGAGGAACACCACCTCCACACCGTAGCCCTTCTCCGCCCACACCACCCACTGGCAGTCGGCGCCGGGCGGGTAGTTGTCGCCGAACCGTGCGTGTGAGTACAGGTCTCTGGTCTGGACCTCGGCTCTGAGGGGCCCGCCGCACTCTGGGGACGTGAGACCACGAAATGAAAGACGAGTCGGGACAGCAGAGGTCGTAAAAAATAAAATAAAACAAGGAATGCGGCAGGGGCAGAAAAACAAACATAATTGATATTCTGCTGGTCGTCGTGTCTAAAGTTAGTTTAGAAACACACACTGTAGCATTAACTGTGGAGACATATATTTTGCACGCACACAGTGGTGTATTAAATGTGGAGACGTATATTTTGCAAACAATGAGGACACAGTATAGCATCGAGGAAGGCATCATTCCAGTCCATACTTCTTTTCATTCACATGGGGTTTGACAGTGAGTTCAGATTAACTCTGTTTGTCTCCTTCCCTTGACGCATACCTGTTGATGTCTCCTTTCCTTGATGCCTATGTGTTGAAGTCTCCTTCCCTTGATGCCAACTTGTTGATGTCTCCTTCCCTTGATGCCTACCTGTTTATGTCTCCTTCCCTTGATGCCTACTTGTTGATGTCTCCTTCCTTAATGCCTACCTGTTGATGTCTCCTTCCCTTGATGCCCACTTGTTGATGTCTCCTTCCCTTGACATATCCTTCCCTTGATGCCTACTTGTTGATGTCTCCTTCCCTTGATGCCTACCTGTTGATGTCTCCTTCCCTTGAGGCCTACTTGTTGATGTCTCCTTCCCTTGATGCCTACCTGTTGATGTCTCCTTCCCTTGAGGCCTACCTGTTGATGTCTCCTTCCCTTGAGGCCTACCTGTTGATGTCTCCTTCCCTTGATGCCTACCTGTGCTATGGGAAACCTCAAAGCCCCTCTTCTGGACTGAGTTGTCAGAGTAAAAGCGCAGGAACATCTGGTTGCCGCTGGAGATGACAGGGGGGGGCTTCTTGGCGCCGCAGAAACGTCCTAAACTCGGCGCGCGTCCGTCTTCTCCGTCGTGGATTTGGAGATGATCGTAGACACACTCCAGATGAGCTTCCATGTCAAGCTCATTAAAAGCCTGAAAATGACGATAGAGGATTAAAAGTCACTAAAGGTAAACCTTCAAGGAGCTAAAAAGGTAGAGAAATGTCATGTTACTTTTTTTGAGCTAGCCTCCCTTTTTGAGGGTGAGCGGGGTTTGGAGAGAGTAGGGAGAGGAAAAGGCGAGGAGCAGAGTTTTTATTTATTTTAAAATTTAGAATGGAAATTTAGAATGGCTGGCCTGAAATCGCAAACGTTGCATATTGTACCTTTAATCAATCTTATTAATTTACATAAGAAACAGCGCCCTCTGGTGGCCAACATACTATTTTAATCCTGTGGCCCGGGACGGTGGCCAGAGACCAGGTGCAAGCCTTCTGGCTGGGGTAGGTGTCCGGCCAGTTTGGGCTGCTGAGGATGCCCGTCAAACCGGTCACCACCTGGTCGCACCCCGCTGCAAACGATCAAGCAGGAATTTGAATCACCATCACATAGAGACAAAAAAGGATTGTGCAGAACTTTTGGTTCTCATTCAAGAATTCCCCAGACTGACTTTGTTTTCCTTGTCCCTTTTAATCATCCTGATATTATATCACATCATGAAATGTAGAACCTAAGAACAAAACTCGCTTCAATTCAACCGCAGAACCAGGTACCTTCCTTGCAGTCGTGTTTATTTTCGTGCAACACAAATCCGCTGCGGCAGCGGCAGGTGTAGCTACCGAAGGTGTTGACGCACTCATGCTGGCAGCCCCCGTTCTCATGGGAGCACTCGTCCTTGTCTGGTGGGGGAAACAGAAGGCCTGTCTGTCCTGCCTTTGTGTTGTACAACACACATGCATCGTATAAACATCATGCTCCAATGTAAGACTTGACGTGAATTTTGCCTCAATAAACGGCCCGTTCGTCGGTCGGTTTTTTTGACACCCTGAAAACAGCCGACACACGTCCCGTTCTGTGAACTGCGTCGTCCGCTCACCGGAGAAGAAGCGGGCCTGGAAGCCCGTCTTGGACACGGTGTTGTCCGACCTGAACTCCACCCTCAGGTGGTTGAGCTGGGAGGTGATGGTCTCCGGCGTGTCTGACCCACAGAACCGCCCGTGGAGCCTGGAGTTGGCCCGGCTCAGCCCACTGCTCACCTCCACCCAGTCGTACTTACAGACCTGCTGGGGGCCGACACACCGGGTCAGAGCCCTGCCCACCTCCACCCAGTCGTACTTACAGACCTGCAGGGGGCCGACACACCGGGTCAGAGCCCTGCCCACCTCCACCCAGTCGTACTTACAGACCTGCAGGGGGCCGACACACCGGGTCAGAGCCCTGGCTGGTGCTGAGGTCATCTTGCTCAAGGATGCTTACAGATAAACCGCCGGCGTTGGGGAACGACCCCAGAACTTTTCGTCTGGGAGTTAAACACCCTGACAATATCTTGACCCAACCTTCCCGCTATCATCCAGCCATCATCCATCATCCATCAATCAATCATCCATCCCTCATCCATCATCTATCCATCATCCATCCATCATCCATCATCAATTCCTCATTCATCATCCGTTTATCATCTATCATCCACCATGTAGGTGGTGGAGGTGCTGCCACCTACATGGTTGCCTTCGGTCTCGAATGCATCGAAGACGAGCGTGATGCAGTACTGGGCTGGTGCCACCAGCTGCCAGACACAGTTCTTGTTGGGCGGGTACTCTCTGGGCCACCCAGGGGTGCTCAGGGAACCATTCAGCTCTGTGATGAACCCACCACAGGCAGCTGCTGGTAGGGAGAGAGAGCTCTGTTAGGCGGGTCAGAGTTCACATGCAAACATGAAACATTGACTCTGAGTCAGATCTAAAGCTGCACCTCATGGCTGGGACCTGATACATACATACATACATACATACATACATACATACATACATACATACATACATACATACATACAGGTTTAAGGGTTTTCTTTGAGGATATCAAGAACCTGAAGTCAAACAACTAAATACCCAACTGAATACCTAACCGTCATCCATGAGAAGAACGTGAGAAAAACACTAAGCTAAATGCTTTGTCTGGAGCAACTCAGGGTCAATCATTACAAAGTAGACGTTGGACCAATTTGAAGCAATAGAATACAGCATTGGACCTGATAGGTCTTGAAGATACATGTGATATAACATGTGATATCAAAGAATACCAAGACAATTGAGCATAGATTTGCATTCATTGTCAATACAGTATAGCCTGACTCCACATAAAGAGGTGAGCAGCATGGTTAAATAAATTGTCCTATTACTCCCTCTACTGGTAAAAGATAAACATCGAAGATCACAGACTATACACAATAAGAGCACAGTGCAAAAAGAGAGCGAGATCTGCTCCGTGAACTCACTCTCACAGCGGCGCCCGTCGGACACCAGCTCGTACCCGGGATCACAAGCACATGTGTAGCTGCCCAGCGTGTTCAGACATCGCTGCTCACAGCCACCTCTGTCTGGCGCAGAACACTCGTCCGTCTCTGGAGACCGACAGGAAGCAGTGGAGTGAGCGATATTCAGTATCGAAGTCAAATCAGCTACATTTTTTTTTAAATTCATGAATGCATGTGCTTTATTAATCTTAATGTAGGATTTTTCTTTATTGACATTTTATGGCCGTTTTTTTAACCTCATGAGATAAGAAACAGCTCTGCGTTTATTCATGATCATTCACGACAAGTGCTGGTTACCGAAATATTCAAACCTTTGAAAAAGCTGGCGGAGAACCCAGCCTTGTTGACGGATCCGTCGGACACAAACGTGATCCAGAGCTGGTTGGAGCTGCTCTGGATGTCGGCCGGCTTGTCGCGGCCACAGAAGTGGCCCAGCAGGGGGCTGCTTGCGGACCCTCCATCCCTCACCTCCAGGTAGTCGTAGGAACAGCTGTCGTGGTTCTCAATCTGGCGCGGGGGGTATATCATATCATATCTTGTCTAAAATACAAGGGGGGAGGGCAGGATTGTCTAGTGGGGAGAGTATGTGACTCCCAGCCTAAAGATTGTGGGTTAGAACATAGCTTTTACTACAGAAAATATGAAAGTGCTGATATAATCAATAACCGTCAGAATATGAACACTATTGTAATGTCAATTCATTCCTACACACATAACAATTGTTTTTACCTCAAATGACTGGAAGGAGAGGCCCACATGGAAGTCTTGGGCTACTGTGATGATCCACACACAGTCTTTGTTGGACAAATAGTCATCTGGATAGTTTGGTGACTGGATCCGTCCTGTGTCTTTCTTCACATCTCCTCCACAGATAGCTGTGCACACCGAAAGAGAAGGTTAGGTTCTAGCTTGAGTTATGTTCTAATAGACCCTTTTTCAAAGAGGTATCATCGTAGGAGAAACACAGGTGTCACTCCTAACACTAATTACAGATCTGCTACTTTTATGTACCAGGGCATGGGCAGTAGAATAAACTAGTGAAGATAAGTCCACTAGCCATGCCCTGGTAAATAAAATGAGCAGACCCATAATATGTGTTATGAGCGACACCTCATAACACATCACAGGACGTTTGTCCTGTGATGGCCCCTCTGTGGAAAGGGTCTATTAGACACCCAATCATAGCAGTGGTCCATCTGGCCTTTGAGGTGCCTTTGTCCTGCAATACAACTGATACGTATTCATCTAATCAGGGAGTCTTGGGTGTTCCTGGTGGAACCAGGTGTGTCAACACCTAGACGTTTAAGATAAAGTTAGATTAAATAGATTAAGTTAGAAGATAAAGGTGCAGAGCAGTGGGGGTCCCCAGTGAATACATTCAGAACAAACACACTGTTGGATACAGTGTTGGATGAATCCTAGGCAATGACCAAGGACTCGGCAACCAAGGGTGTTGAGATCAGAGGATACGTGGGATTGACCAGTGACCAGATACCTTTGTAGACCGCTGAGAAGCCTTTTCCCAGCCAGTCGCTGCTGCTCCTGAACTCGATCCACAGACGACTGTCTGTAGAGACGATGGTTTCTGGAAGTGTGTCTCCACAGAAACGGCCTTTCAAAAAACACAGAGTCAATTCCCCAGTAACCTTTAGATTACTCTTTGCTTTAGATAACTTTTTAAATGTATCTGTCTACTACTATTGTCTAGTGATTATCTGGAGAAGATCCACTTCTTATAATGTCTCGTCGTGAGAGATGTCCTACTCCTAAGATGTCCCCCGTGTAGAGACCTTTGAGAGGGGCTTTCTTCCAGAAGCCGTCCCGGACTTCCACATGGTCGTACCGGCACAGGGGGCTCCTGAAGAGGTCCATGGCCGTGAAGTTCAGAACTATCTGCGAGGAACCAAGCGTTACGGGTCAGGGTTAGGGTGAGGGTGAGGGGTTAGTGCAAGAGAGAAAGGTCAGGGGATTGCTGGGTAAGAGAGGAGTCATTTAGATTGTCTAGCATCTACTGGTGTCTACCTTCTCCCCGGGCGTGACGGAGATCCTCCACACACAGTTAGCGTAGGCGGCGTAGCCGCTAGGGAACCCAGGAGAGGAGAGGTTCCCAGAGCTGTCCTGCAGACTTTCTCCACACACTGTGAACCGTGAGGCACACCAGGTGTCATAGCCGGTAAAGATGGGATGTTAAATTATATAATTGATTATTGTTATCATTAATGGATTATTATTACGAGGTGGTATTGTTATGAAGTACATGTTGTACCTGGTCATGTTGTGAGGTGTAGCATGTGAATAGAGAAGTGTGGTGTGTGTGTGTATGTGTGTGTGTGTGCACATGACACACTAAACACTTTTGCAAGTAAAATAGTACAGCAATAGTAGTATAGTGTAGCATTTATATAGCAGAAGAATGCTATGGGAAAAAATCTAAATAAATAAAATCAGCAGGGAACAGTGAGTAGTTACTCGTCAGTATAAAGTCATTGTGATGAACAAACATGGTTTCAATAGAATGACTGAAGACCCGAGTTCACGCGTGAAGATGTAACTTACAGGTGCATTTATAAAGCTTGCGAGCTTGAGCGATGTCTCCCTGGCTGAGTCGGGTCCGCTGGCCAATGGGAGGCCTTGCTCCACTGACATCCTCACGAGGAATGATGGTGTCCAAGAACACGCCCCTTTTAAAGACAATCACACATGGCAGGACCTCATGAGTACCACACAGCAGAACCTCTCTGAGCAGTTCAGAGAAGAGATCCATGTATGAACCCTCCTTTTATTTTATATGTTTTATATATTTTGTATACAAAACCTTAGTAATGTCAATAATAGTATTATATGGCATCATTAATAAGAGGTCGAACATCACGATATATATTGTTGCACTACCAGGCCTTCACTCGACACTCAAAGCACACCTCAATACGGGCTCAGTGTGATCAATAATACAACCACATGCTCTGGAGTTCCACCAATAAGTTCCCTTGGTGATGTTCCCATCGCATGTGTAAACAGGCTGGTGTGAGAGCAATTAACTGGAAGGATTTGTGATTTATTTGGCATTTAGCTTGGCCTCACCCTAACCCTAACCCTCTAGAACCTTAACCTCCTAGCGTTATAGGACCCTTACCCTCTAGAACCTTAACCTCCAATCGTTATAGGACCCTAACCCTCTAGAACCTTAACCTCCTAGCGTTATAGGACCCTAACCCTCTAGAACCTTAACCTCCTAGCATAATAGGACCCTAACCCTCTAGAACCTTAACCTCCTAGCATTATAGGACCCTTACCCTCTAGAACCTTAACCTCCAAGCGTTATAGGACCCTAACCCTCTAGAACCTTAACCTCCTAGCGTTATAGGACCCTAACCCTCTAAAACCTTAACCTCCTAGCATAATAGGACCATAACCCTCTAGAACCTTAACCTCCTAGCGTTATAGGACCCTAACCCTCTAGAACCTTAACCTCCTAGCATAATAGGACCATAACCCTCTAGAACCTTAACATCCTAGCATAAAGGACTCTAACCCAGGCCTCCTCCCTCCTTACATCACTCCTCACCACTAGGACGATGAAGGGTGAGGTAAGAGGCAAAACCAATGAAAGAGAGAAAAAAAGGTTGTAAAAGGTTGACGTGAGGAGGCTGAAATAAAAAAAAGAGGGTTAGCCCTTAAAAGGGTTTTAAGTACTGTATGCATGAGGCCCATAAGCAGGCGCTCCAACCTGGAGAACGTGTTCCTGGCGTAATGCATGATGCTGTCAAAGTCATACTCCTCCCCCAGTGAGTCCACTTCGGCTGGCTCCATCTTCAGGAAGTTGTACTCCTGTCCTATGGATGAAGGCAGAGTCAGAGACCGAATGATGCGTAAGACATTAGCCAATACAAAAGAAAGGGAAGTGATTAGTGATGGTGGAATCGGTTGCTTAACTGTTGGAGGAGAACCAATGGGAGTGATACTGAGCATAGGCCTATTAGGTTTGCTAGGTTGCTGTCTATTAGGTTGCTGTCTATCAGGTTGCTGTCTATCAGGTTGCTCTCTATTAGGAGAGATAAGGAGTTATATAAGTACTACACAGTGCTGGAACATGACCAATAGTTTAGAGCCTGTACATTGCACACAAAAATATTTTACTACTTTTATTTGGCTATCATGTCAATTAAGCCACCATTTATCAGAATTAGCAAGGACTTAACCAAACTATAACCTATAAACACAGATATAAAAGGCTTGGGTTCTGTAATAACACATCCTAACTGGGCTATGAGACACGGATTACCCGATTGGATGTTGTCTCTGACGATGGTCACGTGGTCGTCGCGGTCGGGGCGGGTGTGCTCATGCCAGAAGCCGATCACGTGACCCAGCTCATGGACCACAATGCCCAGCTTGTCGCAGTTCTTTCCTATGGAGACGCCCTGAGGGCCTCCTCCTCTCTTCCCCACATAGGAGCAACACCTGTGTAGAGGAGAAGACGTCATGATCACAGCAGATGTCCTGTAGCTGTCGTACAGATACAGACACAGACACAGACACAGACACAGATACAGATACAGACACAGATACAGATACAGACACAGACACAGATACAGACACAGACACAGACACAGACACAGACACAGATACAGATGCAGATGCAGATGCAGACACAGACACAGACACAGATGCAGATGCAGATGCAGACACAGACACAGACACAGATACAGATACAGATACAGATGCAGATGCAGACACAGACACAGATACAGATGCAGATGCAGATGCAGACACAGACACAGACACAGATACAGATGCAGATGCAGATGCAGACACAGACACAGACACAGACACAGACACAGACACAGATACAGATACAGATACAGATACAGATGAGTTTGTTGACCCCGGAGGAAATTGTTTAAAGTTCATTAACAGCTTTTTTGATGCTTGCTTGGGCCTATCGGGATATTTTTGACTGTCTGTCTATTTAGAAAACAGTCGATAGAAGGAATAGGTCCATTGCATTAAGTGTACAACATGATGTTAAGGTGAACACACATTTACCAATGCATCTTTGGATGGAACCTGCACTTCGTCACTTTACTGTATGGTCGATTGAAATGTATAAATCCCAGGCGGGAAATGTGGGAATACAGTGTGAGAGGACCAATAGCACATAAAGAATACATTCATGAAGTGAACATCTCTTCCAATCATGAATAATTTCAACCAGAAAGAAAGTATATCTATCGCATTTTAAAGGATTTCTTTTATGCATTTACCCTATCTGCAGTACAAGTAATATTCTCTGCACACAGTGCACGTGTGAAGCCTGATGAGCGTGCACGTGACTCACCCACAGGGTCTGTAGGTGAACACGATGTAGCTCTCCTCGCCAGACCTCTCGATGAACGTCACGCACGTATGCCTCTCCCAGTGTCGCATAGCCTGCCGGAATATGGCTCGCTGGCTGCCTGTAAGGTAGAGGCAGTCAGTCTATATGTGCTAGTAGTAAGGAGTAGGAGTAGTAGTAGTAGTAGTAGTAGTAGTAGAAGTAGTTGTAAGAACTAGATGTTACTTTCCTTAAACATAGACATAGCTACAGATTGGAATAGTCTTTAAAAAATACAGCTGGAGTTTCTGGCAAAAAAACACAACTCCTCCTCACATCCTCTTCCTCCATCCTCCTCATCAAATACTCCTCACATCCTCCTCCTCACATCCTCCTCCTCACATCCTCCTCCTCACATCTTCCTCCTCACATCCTCCTCACATCCCCCTCCTCACATCCTCCTCACTACCTCTTCCTCACATCCCTCTCCTCCCTTCCTCCTCCTTCACTCCCGGTTAGCAGACCTCACCGCTGAAGTTGCCGCTGATGACGTAGGGGATGATGGCGTCCGGCCAGATCCTCTCGGGCCTGGAGGTGCTGGCTCTCCTCTGACGGGCCGTCGCCTTCCCGCCTGCAGCTCTTCTACTCCTGCTGGACACCACTCGGCTCCCTGCGGACGTCAAACAACACACGCATCACGCCAGTACTCCCTCACTCAAAACCAAAGAAGTAGCTGCTTTTATTCAGGTATCTGCTGCGTTGGTGGTAGACTCAACTAGTGAGGATGAGTCTACTCAACTAGTGAGGATGAGTCTGCTACCCGTGCCCTGGTACATGAAAGTAGTTCCAGAATTGTTTTTTTGAGCGACATAGGATAAACACAGGGTTTATCCTACGATGACTCTTGATAAGACTCTATTGACAATCAATCTATTGGCCCTGTTTCAATAGTATTATGGTATTATTATTTCTGACTCCAATATCAGACCTGATACTGATACAGAATATTGTGTAGCTGCAATATCAAAACAGATATGTCATAATCCATTCAACAAGTCTCACATCAAAGTCATGGTGAAGCACAAGTGATGTAATGATCATAAGGCCTTTATGTTCAATGTTATTGATAAGTAAGTGATGTAATGATCATAAGGCCTTTATTTTCAATGTTATTGATAAGTAAGTGATGCTATGATCATAAGGCCTTTACATTTAATGTTATTGATAAGTAAGTGAAGTTATGATCATTACGCCTTGATGTTTAATGTTATTAATAAGTAAGTGATGTAATGATCATAAAGCCTTTATGTTTAATGTTATTGATAAGTTGGCCTACCTATGTCTGTCAGGGTGCGAGTGAGGGTCTGTGTAGGCTGCAGGATGTCAGACTGCTGGAACATCAGCAGGTCATCCTCCTCCAGGGCCATGTCCCCCAGAAAGGCAACTATGACGTCCAAAGAAAGGCAAATGTACCGGAAGGACGAACACAAACGTATGTTAATATTTATTTTTACTATATTTTTCAATTGGGAATTTTGAATTAGAATAACAAAAAGCATACTCTGGTAACAAAATAGAACAGTGAATGAGAACATGCTGCACACAGACCTAAACTAGGCATACAATAGTAGTAAGTTGAATTTCTAAATATACACACACACACACACACACACACACACACACACACACACACACACACACACACACACACACACACACACAC
>JAOPJO010000118.1:8923144-8936458 GCA_027123675.1 Molva macrophthalma | reverse complement strand
ACATTTGATCAACTTCACAGCAGGATTCCCAATGGGGTGGATTACGGTTTTAAAAACAAATCTAATCTGTCCTCAAGTGATTCTTTCCAACAGATGGAATTCATTCACATATTTTGGAGGCAGTCCAAAGCAAAGTTAATGTCTGCAACATGTTGTCCCATTGATAATTGAGATGGATTATGAGTTTGGTTATCTTAACGCTGAAATCAATTCTAAGCTTGTCATAAGTGTATCTTTGGGTATTCATAACAAGACTATGATGTGTAAGTGGTAAATATCATAGACCTGGTAAATCCATTCTTTTGGTCATCATAATCATATTTCCATATTTCCATGGTACTCTCATGACAATGTTTAGTGTTGATCATTGCCTTGCTAAAATGTAGGTGCCATAAAAATGTAAAAAGAAACAATAACAAAAGATAACAAAAACCTTCTCAGGTCAGTGAAATGAGTTCAGTGTGTATCTTCTGTCTCCTGTCTAGTCTGATGGGACCTTCATAGCCATCGCTCTGCTGATCCTGATGCTGCTACTCATCCTGGCTCTACTCTGGTGGTTCTGGCCTCTGTGCTGCACTGTGGTACGTCGGCCATCTTGTGTTTTTTCTTCCCGTGTTTTTTCCACTGTCGAGTCAGGGGACTAGAACACAAAAGCAATTCTTCATTTATTTTTGGAAAAATTGCCAGCAAAAACATGATTTGTTATTAGTTTATAAGATATTCGATATTTAGGATTGAGTTGACCTGAGGTGAAATTAAAGTTCAAAGCATTCTTCAGAACTGCACTCAATGTTTTTGAGATTACATAAATTATAAATATAGGAGATTACATTATATATATAAATATATATAAATATATATATAAATATTAGAGTAAGAAACATGTACCTCCAGGAAGAGGACAGAAGTCTGTTGAATCTGATGTTGCTGTTCACAGATCATCCACGACCCCCCACCTCCGGTGATGGAGTACAGCTCTGTGAGTCACTCATCTTAGATGTTCCTCTCAGGACGATAGAGATTCTAGTGTGGACACGTTTTTAACAATATCATAATTTGTGTTTTAATGCTCACTTCCAGATTTTCAAATCCGAAAAAAAACATAAAATCTGTAATTACATTTAAATATCATAATTGAAAATTTGCTATAACAAAAGTTGTCTGCATGTCACACACACACACACACACACCGGCTGTGTGACCTCCGGCTGATATGTAGCCTTAGCATGTCAAGTGATCCTTCAATACGATAAGTGGTTTTCTCTCTTTAAGGATGAAGAGGACGAAGGATACCCCAAGAAGAGATGGCCCACCGTGGACGCCTCGTACTACGGGGGGCGAGGAGTGGGAGGCATCAAAAGAATGGAAGTAGGTCATGCATCCATGATATTCAATACTGGTCACATTTACATTACATTTCGTCCATTTTTGGTACAACACTGTGGTTTGGATGACCTGCGAGCAGAGAACGAGGTTGTTTTCAATAGAGACCTTTCCAACCTATTGCAGGATTTATCGGCAGATAAGGAGTGAGTTGTTCTTGGAAGGGAAGAAAGTGGAGTGACATGCGGGAATTTAAGGAGGTCAGGCTTAAAGCTAGGAATAACAACAAGCGGAAAAAGTACCAGCAATAACTTAAGGAGAACTAAATTAGAAGCAAAGGATGAAATGTCCCCACTCTGAATATTTAAGTGAAGATCCTGACCATGACAGTCACGGTAGATTAGGTTACCAAGAAGCCTCTTGTGTTCAGCTCCAACTGAAATCAACAGAGTTTTAAAAGATTTCCTTTTCGCCGTTTTTTTTAAACCAGATGGCTTGGTGTGTTAGGAAGAGTTTGTGGTGATGTGGTGGAGGTGGCTTTTCACTTAAACAGGCCTATTTAAAGCCCACTAATGAAAAGTATGTCTCTGAACTAAGGCCAGAAAAATATCTGAAATAATATTCGACTTAGTTAACAGTTTAGTCAGTGTTGTGAAATAATAATCTCCTCAATATCATTCCTTCAAGTTTTTGACCAAAAATGTATGAATGAAACAAAAACCTTGCTAATGGAACATCCCAGTGCGCCTATGTGAACATGAATAACGTTGATGTTTGCCAGATGTTAAATAAACCAACTTCTATTCTCATGTCCAGGTGTACTGGGGGGACAAGGGGTCCACAGAGGAGGGGGCTAAACTAGAGAAGGCGAAGAACGCCCGCGTGGTAATGCCTGAACAAGACTTTGAGTATCAGCCGTCACGGACCTTCAACAATGGCGTGCGCAGACCCGTCCGCCCTCAGAAATGGTATTCACCCATCAAGGTAAACATGTTGTATTTACGTAACCCATGACAGGATGCTCTCACGGGAGACACAGTCATCATTTCTGGTCAGGCAGTTAATGAGGCGTTAAAGGGTCCTTATTTTATAACCAGGTGTGAGGTTGGTTATTTCAAGCCACTTGTAAAATATGCCCACTTGTGGCAACACAAATGGGTCCCCCTGAGAATGATGATGAATACATTACCAGGTTTCACAGTACACCAAGTAGGTGACTGTGGAGTGGTCTGTGTAAACACAGTACACGCCAACTTGTGCTGTCACAAATGTGTGAAATGGCTTAACATTTAAGTGCTACTGCTATGTGTCATTCTTTTTAAGTACCAGCACGCACGTCATCATCTTTCTTTGCAAATGTCTCTCTTTATTAGGTACACCCAAAATTGCCGGGCTGCAAATAAAACACAAATGGCCAAAATCAGTTTTCATCTGTTGTTTGATCAAATTAGATCCAAGAGCCTGATGTTTGGTGCCAGACATGAGGCCTGCAGCCTCAGAAACTGCTGACCTGCGGAGCCTTTCACACACCACAGCCCTCCTCAGGGAGTTTCCAGATAATGATCAGAGAATACGAAAAACAAACGTGAAGTCAAAAGCAGTTCTGTGGTTTTTCAGTCTGACAGGAAAGAACACAACTACCTACGCGACCACTCTCTTACTTTCGGCTGTCTGACATTAACGATACAGACTGCGCACCCCGTCGGACTCCTGTCAGCCAAGAACAGGAAAATGAGGCTAGGACTAGCGCTGAAACTGGGCTTCTTGCAAAGGCTTGATTAGACTACGCGATGACGCTTACCCGCCTCGACGTGCAGAGTCAGTTCTTAAACACGGAATTGAAACAAAAAAAAAAAACGGTCTGGATCTGCACCACCATCCGTGTTTTCTTAGCAGACGTGAGGTCCGTTCATACCAGCGGGGCACGTTGGTATGACATGAGCTCATGTGAGTGCAACAGTGTGCACAAGGGTGTTGCAGCACTATGGCGGATTACAGATGACCTCATAGTCACTCAGACCCAGACATACATAGACATACTTGCGCACAGACCTGCACAACTCCTGCAAAAGATCTCAATCCAATAGAGGCTCTTTCAAATTAGGTGGGACCTATTTTATAGTCCATTTATTCAGTCTGTTGTACACAGTGTATTTTATACAGTCTGTTTAAAACTCTGGTTTATAGTATGGTTTATAAAGTTGCCATTGATTGTATATTATATAAGTGTGGTCAAAACATTCATACCATACTTATATAAACCATACATACCACACATAATATATAAACCATACAAACCATACTTATATAAACCATACATACCATACATAATATATAAACCATACATACCATACATAATATATAA
The DNA here is from genome assembly GCA_027123675.1 of Molva macrophthalma. Classification (NCBI taxonomy): domain Eukaryota; kingdom Metazoa; phylum Chordata; class Actinopteri; order Gadiformes; family Lotidae; genus Molva; species Molva macrophthalma. Next base: position 8,932,770 of record JAOPJO010000118.1, on the reverse strand, counting down.
ACCATACAAACCATACTTATACAAACCAAACACAATAGGTAGTAGGTCAACGTCTCACATGTTCTTTTGAAAGTTTTTCTGTTTCTCGTGTTCATGTGTTCAAGGACACGCTTAATAAAGTTGGGTTCATAACATGCTAGTCAGCTGTATAGGTTCATAACACGCGAGTCAGCTGTAAAGACAAATGAAAACCAGACGTGAATTGAATTGGGCTGACCTCCGACGCATTAAATCTCTGGAGCTCGCGTGATTACTAACCAAATATTTTCCTCTCGGAATATGTGCCTCTCTCTTATGTAATGCGTTTCTATGGGACACGTCTCTCTCTTAGCAATATATCCAAACCCATGGCATTGTGTGACACTAACAAGGAGTAAACAATACAGTGGAGTAGCGCTACTAGCCGCTATGAAGTCAAGCTCATATATCCTACATGCTGTAGTGTTTGTTTTGTTTCAAACCCATACATAAAATATTAACTTAATAAACAGGACGATAATTTGTGGCTGATTTTTGTTTCCTGGCCAGGGTAAGCTGGACGCACTGGGCCTGCTGCTGAGGAAGAGCTACGCCCGGGTCTCTGTGATGCGACCCCACCCAGGGGACAAGGTGAGGAGTTCACTTGTTCAACAGCTGACGAGAAACTTCACCCGACAACAGCTGACGACCACCAACAGGGCTGACACACCGGCCTCATGTTGGGTGGTGTGTGTTGGTGTGTGTTGGTGTGTGTTGGTGTGTGTTGGTGGTTGTTGATGCGTGTTAGTGCAAGTTGGTGTGTGTTGGTGCAGGTTGGTGTGTGTTGTGTGTGTTGGTGTGTGTTGGTGTGTGTTGGTGTGTGTTGGTGCGTGTTAGTGTGTGTTGGTGTGTGTTGTGTGTGCTGTGTGTGTTGGTGTGTGTTGGTGCGTGTTAGTGTGTTGGTGTGTTAGTGTGTGTTGGTGTGTGTTGTGTGTGCTGTGTGTGTTGGTGTGTGTTGGTGCGTGTTAGTGTGTTGGTGTGTGTTGGGGCATTGTGTAGCATCTTAACAAAGCCCCACATCGGGCCGCTGTGTCAGACCCCTTGGTGGTTGTTGGGGTGGTGAAAGGTAACAGTTTGTAACTTCCAACCTGGGCCAACATTCTGTGGTTGGTGTTGGTGTGTGTTGGTGTGTGTTGGTGTGTGTTGGTTCCAACCCCAAAAGGTTTGTGAGACTAGGTGTTTTTTTTTTTAAATGACTGAAGAACATTTCAAACTTTGACAGGGCAGAATGTTTTAACTTTGGAAATCGCAGATAAAACATATTTTAAATGCGTCTTTGAAATGATAAGATATGACAAAAGCAAAATAATACTACATCAAACACTTGCTGGCGGCAGAATTCTTGTAAATCATAACTTCCTCGGAAAAGAAGGTGATATATCTGTAAATGAAGCCTCAGACTCAACAAAATACAGTTGCAACTAAAACGTAACTTAATAAATGTACTAAGCACAGATCCCTAGGCTTCAACCAATCAGAGAAGGAGAAGAGTGAGGAGGAGAGAGGAAGTCAAAGTATGATGCAGCAGAAAGCTTCTCATTATTTAGCATGGATTAATGTCGTCCCAAGGTTTTAAAAAAGGTCTTTTTGTCTGTAAAAGCCATCAAGAGTAGCTGTCTACCCCCCAGCTCCATCCAGCTTCATCCAGCTTCACCATGGCCAGCTTGGCAGGCACCCTGCTTTCCTCCCTGACACCCACTAATAAGACTAGCCTCGGCATTTCCTCTTTCCATCTCTGGAGAACTCAGTGCTCCCACTGCCAAACAAAAGGCTGCGCCACACAGTACCTTCATAGGAATAATATTCAGCAGCCATGTTGAAGCTCCACACAGTACCTTCATAGGGATAATATTCAGCAGCCATGTTGAAGCTCCACACAGTACCTTCATAGGAATAATATTCAGCAGCCATGTTGAAGCTCCACACAGTACCTTCATAGGAATAATATTCAGCAGCCGTATCAACTGGGGAAATAGTTGACACACAAAGAGCTGCAATGCAAAAGCCATCAAAAAATGACGATTTGGGATCCCTGATAAGGATTATCTGGGCTTATTAGAGGACTATTGCAAGAAATTGAGGATTATTGGTGTATAAGTAAGGCTTGTTGAACTTTGAAAAACAACCATTAATGAAACTGACTGATGCAATCGTCTCTGAACTTGGTAAGGCATCACATGACCCTGACTGTCATTTCTTGGAACCAATCTACAGGGCAGGTGTATCAACTTCACCCGCGGGTCCAAACCCAATGTGGGCCCTCGCTACCCCATCTACAACCACCCGTCTACACCCATCTACACCCTGCCCCATAGCTACGCCCACGCCGCCGTCTCCCAGGGCAACGTCTTCTACTCCGACATGCCTCCGTCACCCACCTCCATGCTGCCCCCGCTGCCCTCCACACCCCCACCTTCCTCCATCACCTCCCCCGCCTTCACTCTGGAGGACCATCATTCTCCTCCACCCAACAGAGCCCTGCCTTCACCTGCGTTCTCCACAGCCATGACCCCACCACCATCCCCTCCCACACAGCAGCAGGAGTTTTTTGGCCTGGCCACGCCCCCATCCCCAACATCAGGCTTTCTGCCACCTGCACCCCAAGGACCGGCCCCGTGCAGAGCCCCGCCCCCCTCCCGCCCTCCGCCTAGACCATCCTAGTGATCCAGGTCAGTAGTGAACCTCCTAGTGGTCCGGGCCAGTAGTGATCGTCCTAGTCTTCGAGGCCAGTAGTGGACGTCCTAGTGGTCCAGGCCTGTAGTGGACATCCTAGTGATCCAGGCCAGTAGTGGACATCCTAGTGGTCCAGGCCAGTAGTGGACGTCCTAGTGGTCCAGGCCTGTAGTGGACGTCCTAGTGGTCCAGGCCAGTAGTGAACTACTTCAATAGGAAAAGTGGTGTTAAAAGATTTGGATTATGATACTTGAAATCTGGCTCATATTCTTTCTTTCCTGCAGCCTGGAAATAAAATAATTTTGGGGGGGAAAATGGAAATAAAAATTGGGGGGGGAAAAACATTGTAATGCATACCAGAGGCTAATAGTGTGGCATTTTCTTTCTTTCTTCTTTTCAGAACATGAAAGGCTTGAGACACGTGTCTGTCTGGCCCTCTGAGCAGCTACAGAAGAAGTGTGGCTTGCTTTGGTTCCTTAGAGTGAGTTTCTTTTTGAACCCAAAATAATCATGATATTTTGAATCTAAGTACTTTTCTTTTAAGAACTTGCAAGTACTTGCAATACGAGTTGCAATCAGGTTTGCAATTTTCCAACACTTCACTTTCAACTTCTTTTTAATATGTTAATAATCCAGGAACTCAAATCGAAAGGCCTCAGCAACTGACTTTGAATGTTTTATGAAAACCATTCCTGGAGTGTCCAAATGTTTTTATGAGTATATTATTTTGTACATGTAAACTGTGCCTGGCCGGTCCAAATGTTTTTATATGACTTCGAAAATTGAGTATTTTTGGGCTGACACACACACACACACACACACACACACACACACACACACACACACACACACACACAGACAAAATACTGCAATCCAACTGCAGTGTGCCCAGTGAACGTATGAATCAACTGAAAAAGTGAACGTATGAATGAACTGTTAAAGTAAACATATGAATGAACTGTTAAAGTGAATGTATGAATGAACTGTAAAAGTGGACTTATGAATGAACTGTAAATGTGAATGTATGAATGAAATGTAAAAGAATAAAACTCTGTCTCGTCTGCATATTTGTGTTAATGTTGAGCTTTTATGCTTGAGTTGTGTATTGTGAGTCGTGCATCATGTGCCGGGGTGGTCTTTACAAATCATCGCAATGAGCAATGCATACAGAAAAACACTTTGAAAGGTACTACGTGTAAGAATCAGAAATTCGTTTTCATTACTGACCCCTTTGGCCAGTAAGTGAACTGCAGCCTGCTGGAACTCACACATTGAGAGCTTGCACTGAAGTGCAAGCTTCGTGGGTTGAAACAATATGAATCATAAACTGATAGTGGTTATCAACATTAATGAACTTACAAATGAAAATGTTAGGAAAGAACAGACATTTTGGCCTCCATCCGTGCTTAGATGTCACTTCATTCCTTTTTCCTGGCGAAACCGCTAACCATGGTTCAGTTATAACAGAAATCAGCTCACAGAATGTTCTACTCAACGCAGAGAGTTGGGGAAGGTCTTTAGGTTTTTATATAGGCCATTTAAAGTGTTTTATGCATGTGAAAATCCTACACAAAGTCCATTTAAAATCTTTCCACTCCTTCTTTGGCAACGGTTGAGTAGTCATAAAAAAGCAATTCCAAAAAGTACAAATAGTATTGCGTCATCATTTTTTTTAAACTGATTGAATCCTGAGATTCACAGCCATTTGATATTCCCCCCATTTTATTTTCTTAGCTTCTGTTTTAGCTGTTGAAAAGAAACCGATCCAGACAATCCTGTGGGCAGTGAGCTCACCCGTTGTGCACGTGAAGCGTGCATGTGAAGCATGCACACTTCACGTGCACAGGACTAGAAGGCAGAATGCAGGGAGTAGGGACAGCCATCACCTGGAAGCACAATATAACTTGACAGCATAATGACATTACCCCAAATCCTTTAATACACGCTTTCTACATTGGCCAAATAGCTTAGGACAATGAAATAGGGTTTTGTATTGTCCCTTTTATTGGAAACTAAACCAGCTGAAATGTAAGCCCTTAAAAGGTGACTTTAAAGTCAAGCTAATAAAAATCTAAGCTATTGAAAGGTTAAATCAGGATGAAAGACTTTTAAACTGCTTTTCGATGATATTTTATAAGGTGCGCAAACAATGGCATTCCTTACCTTTATAAAGAGTGACTCATTTTAAATCACTCTAAACCACAAACCACAGTTCTTGGATGTTCTCATATTTATTTACACATATGTAAAGATAGTGGTCAGGCAAACACAAAGACACTTTAGTGTTCAAGCCTTAATTCTTCAAGCCAGCTTGTGATCGTTCTGCTGGAGGAGAGAGTTGTATCCAAGCTATTGTCTTGTCTTTAACCTTCTTCAATGCCTTAAACGGAAGGCTCCTGCATCTCATCACCTATTCCCAACTGAATTAGTCAAATGAAAAATCTGAAACTAATTTGGATATAAAATTAGTTTAATGACATATGCATATACAGTAAAAAACAAAACAAAGTGACGCGTTATAGAAAGGGTAAAAATTGTATATTTTGTACTTGGAATTAAAACTACGTTTCTATTGTCCCTTAATCAGTTTGTGAAATTATGTCTACTATATTATAATTGAATATATGTGGTATACGGTATAACATAATTTCGCTACTTCACACCTATATCTACATCGACACAGATATAGGTCTATATCATTGATCGATAAATAGATTGCTTAGGCCACATTATGAGGTACATATGAAGTATAATCAAACATAATACTTCTAAATGATAATGTCTCACATTGTATTTAAAAATCTGGATAATAATAATAATAATCATAATAATAATCTATATCCCTCTCCGTCTATAGATTTATTAGACCATATTGTGAAATCAAACCTAATACTCGCTGTATCTAAATAATATCTTGATAATAACAAGAATTATAAAGAGAGATAGAGAGATAGTGAGATAGAGAGATAGTACCATTATTCTAGTATTAAAATACATTATTTCATAAGAATGAATTAAGATATACTGTCAATTTACCTTTGGCTCTATGTGACTTCCCTTAGTTTTAAGTCATTTAGAGAAACAAGAAAAAAGAACTATAGGTCATGATTCTACAGAATAAAATAAATGCATTTTGCATTACACAGAAACATGTCTTGCGTGTCTGCTTGTGTTTGCTCCCTCTAGATTAACAAGTAAGGGCCAGGGAAGCAGTGTACTCGCTAGGGTGTTGGACTGGGAAAGGTACTTGGTTTGATGCTGAAAGTGTACAGCCTACCTGTAGAGACATCCTTAAACAACACGGCTAAACCCTCACATGTACCTGAAGTCAGCGTTAGTCGCTAAACCAAAATCATATTTAGGTATTCACAGGGAATCTGTGGATACCTATTGTTTTTCTAGGGATTCTTATTATTCTTGTTTGTTTCTTATTTTTGGAGTGATAAAAGTACTTCCTCAATAGTGCTAAGACCCTTCATCTTGGATGAAAGTACTTCCTCAATGGTGCTAACACACACTTCATCTTGGATAAAAGTACTTCCTGTATAGTGCTAACACACTCTTCATCTTGGATAAAAGTACTTCCTGTATAGTGCTAACACACTCTTCTTCTTGGATAAAAGTACTTCCTGTATAGTGCTAACACACTCTTCATCTTGGATAAAAGTACTTCCTGTACAGTGCTAACACACTCTTCTTCTTGGATAAAATAACTTCCTGTATAGTGCTAAAACACGCTTTATCTTCATCTTAATCATTCAACCCAGAGTGTCCGAAAGGGGGGTCCTGGGAGGATCTGGTCTTAGAGGGGGGTCCAGGAGGATCTGGTCTGAGAGGGCGGTCCTGGGAGGATCTGATCTGAGAGGTTGGGGTCCTGGAGGATCTGGTCTGAGAGGGGGTGGTCCCGGGAGGATCTGGTCTGAGAGGGGGGTCAAGGAGGATCTGGTCTCAGAGGGTTGGGTCATGGGCCTATCAGCCAGGCGTACAGTGGCCCAACGGCCACTGAACCAACAGCAGCCTGCTGACCCACGCTGGATACCACGCGGTGCGCCGCTATTGGCTGCTGGAACATGGGCGGGGCCGTGTAGCGCAGGTAAGGGGGCGGAGCCTCGGTAAGAAACCGGGGGGCACTAACGAGTGATTGGGTGTCGGGAACATACCGTGGGGGTTTGGCTAGCACGGGGCCGGGTGTTTGGCGCTGCAGTTGTTTAACAGCGGCACCGACCTCTGCATGGTCCTGCTTCGGACCCAAGGGGGCCTGTAGGAACATGTCGGGAAGGTGGTCCGGGGACCTGAGGCCGAGCGGGAGGCGGCGGACGTCAGAGATGTCGGGGCGGTGCGGGCACGTCGGTCGCCCCGGCAATTGTCGGCGGGTAGATTGAAACAGAAGAGGAGTGGCGTTCTTTGGCATGGGATGGGAGCGCTTCTCTTCTTCTGCGCGTGATGCGCCGTGTGGCAGGCTCCGCTCAGGCTCGGAGGTCAGGCCGTGCTCCACTACAGCGCGCACGGAGCCGCTGTCTGCTGGCAGTGGAGCCGACGCCCTCTGCTGGTCTGTAGGAGACAAGACAGACGTCAAGCAGAAGGTAACCGCTTTGCTGATGTGATCGTTGCATTTGAATGGTCAAAGTCTTCTTACGTCTTTCATTTCACCGTGTTTAATTGCAGTCGGCATGGATTAACTATGATTAATTATGAGTCCCATTCCGTTTATTGTGCATGCTACATGTCATTAAAACCTAATTGTAATCTTTAATCAGAGAATTTTGGAAAACTTTTGGGAACTCAATTCATTCAGGGTCATATATATATTTAAATATGTAAAATAGGATTTCTATACAACTGAATAAATGAATACTATGTGAAAGCCCTGTTCTTCCCTTTTCATTATGAGGAGATCAGACTTCATGATAAAACAAAAAAACAACTGCTAAATCAGGACTCAACACGGCCACATTCACATATGTATTTTATTTGCCATCCTTTTATAACTCTTTTAGCTGTCTCACAAAAATAGAATTAGGAGCACACGTTTACAAACACTTAATTTACAACAACTCAGAAGAAGTCTTCATCAACAGCTTCCAAACAGAACAACTCAGGAACAAAATAACCTTATCTCACAATCTGGTGATGGGGGCATGACCTAATGTGATGATGGGAGGGGGCTTCATGACCTAATGTGATGGGAGGGCATCATGACCTAATGTGATGATGGGAGGGCATCATGACTTAATGTGATGATGGGAGGGCATCATGACCTAATGTGATGGGAGGGCATCATGACCTAATGTGAAGATGGGAGGGCATCATGACTTAATGTGATGATGGGGGCATGACCTAATGTGATGATGGGAGGGATGACCTAATGTGATGATGGGAGGGATGACCTAATGTGATGATGGGGGGGGGATGACCTAATATGGTGATGGGGGGGTATCATGACCTTATGTGATGATGGGGGGATGACCTAATGTGATGATGGGGGGGCATAATGACCTAATGTGACGATGGGAGACAAGCTCAGGGATTGCATAGGTTTAGACAAGTTAACTGCAAAGTACTGAGTGATTTTTGGGGGGAGGGGGGGTCATAATAGTTCAAAGACATATCATTAATAATTAGGTCATAAGATTATTACACAAGCTTGCTTTTCCTTTGGGAAAATGGTCACGGCAACTATAACCTGAATTGTGGGAATTTCGAAAATTCAACCAATTTGTTTTGTTGATATGCAATGAATTTGATTAATAAAAATAGTTCCACTAGAGGTAAAAATAAGTTTAGATCATCTCATTTTATTTATAAACCTTTGAGTAAATAAACTTGTCTCAAACCATTTATTTTTGGGTTTTAAACCATTTCATTCAATTGAGGACAGATATTAACAGGAAATGTTAGATGGACTTAATGATAAATATTCTTGCTATTTTGACGGTGGTCACTAACAGGAATATGTGCTTTGTATTAATTTCTTTCAACATTACAGGAAATATTGCTGAGGAACAACGAGCATCTTATTACACACCGTCTCGCCAGAGTGCAGTGTTGCCTTCGATCACAGATCCTCAAACACCAACGTCTAAATTAAAAAGGTATATTCATTCATTCAAGCAAACAACGGAATAACTTGTCTGATAGAAAGTAATCACATGAAAACCCAATTCAATTTTTTAAATGAACATTTAATATACCTCACAAAAAAAGAATGACGCATAAAAAAGGAGAACATCCATGAGGGTCTGGGTACAGGTGGTGTGGGAGGAGCAACATTTGGGTTTGAAGTTTGGTGGCAAAACACAAATATTGATCACTCATTCCATTCGTTGATCTATCATTTCATTCATTGATCTATCATTTCACTCATTGCTTCACTCGATTTATTGCAGATGGAACAAATGCAAAAAAATAAAAAAAATAAAGAAAAAAACGATTCTATACTTCCATTGGATGTTAATTGGTTCCCATTGTAGGGCTGGGTCCTTCAAGGACGTGTTTAGCTACTGTTGATACATAATACTATATGTGACATCACATAAAGAGCTTCAATACATACTGCCAAAGAATTTATAAACAGTATAATCTGTATGTGACATCACATATAGAGCCTTGACACATACGTTATACAGAGTGTAGTCTGTATGTGACATCACATATTGAGCCTTGATACATACGTTATACAGAGTGTAGTCTGTATGTGACATCACATATAGAGCCTTGATACATACGTTATACAGAGTGTAGTCTGTATGTGACATCACATATAGAGCTTTAATACGTACGTTATCCAGAGTGTAGTCTGTATGTGACATTAGATATAGAGCTTTAATATGTACGTAATACAGAGTATAGTCTGTATGGGACATCACATATAGAGCTTTAATACGTACGTTATCCAGAGTGTAGTCTGTATGTGACATTAGATATAGAGCTTTAAT
>JAOPJO010000118.1:8890425-8907000 GCA_027123675.1 Molva macrophthalma | reverse complement strand
GTGTGTGTGTGTGTGTGTGTGTGTGTGTGTGTGTGTGTGTGTGTGTGTGTGTGTGTGTGTGTGTGTGTGACTGTGTGCATGTTGTGTGTGTGAATGTTTTTCTGTGTGTGTGTGTGTGTGTGTGTGTGTGTGTGTGTGAGTGTGTGTAGGTGTATGTGTGTGGGTTTTTGTGTGTATGGGTGTGTCTGTCTGTGTGTGTCCGCCAGCACCCTTCAAGTCTGATTAAGCAGCAGGCAAGAGTCCCAAAAAAAGACTAAGAGAAAGGACAATGTTTAAAAAAATTACTCAAAACATCAACAATCTACTAAGACATCCGCTTCTCTCATTGGTCAGACGTAAGTTATGTGCACCTAAAAATAAACATATTTTTAGGATCTGTTTTTTTTTTACACAGGTCAGTACTAAAAGTCTGGAGTACAAAAATAGAGTTCTTGCGTGTGTTTTTTTTTTACAGCGTTTGTTGCTTAATTTGAGAAAATAGAAAAAACCTACATAAAGATATGGTAATGTTCCGTATAAAAAAAACTCAAGTCTGTGGAGGTCGTGGAGGAGAGAGAGAGCTTCGAAGAGCAATCGCCGTAATTCCCACTTCGATTCAAAGTCACGTTTATTCTTCTTCTCCCCCCCCCAAAATTCCTCAATCCGCCCCGGCGTCCACTCCGTCGCCCCCTAGTGGTCGGCCGAGTAGTGCGTGCGTTTAGTCCTTCGGCTGAAGGGGTAGTGGAGGAAGTCGAAGGACCGGTGGTGGGCTGGCTGGGCGGGCTGCTGGCCCTTGGGAAGCCGCTTCATGAAGTGGACTTCACGCTGGTGCTGGCGCGTCCGCGAGCCCTTGCGTGGACGCCCGCGGCGTGTGAACGCCATGTACCAGTTCTCGTAGCGTGCGTTCCTCAGCGCCGTGTAGTTGTTCTCCAGCATGATCTCTGAGAAGATGCAGTCGCGGCCCTGCCCATTTTTCTGTGGAGGGACAAGGAGGAGAAGACGATGGAGGATTAAAAACAGGGTCCTTAATTAGAGGAGGGCTAGGCTAGGAGAGCTAGAGTCACTCTCTCACTCTCTCTGCAGATCCCTGAGATCTGCACATGGGAGGTAGGGAGGCGAATGAAGGCTTACTCGCTTGGGTGGTAGTGTGCATGCACACAGACACACACACACACGCACACACACACACACACACACATACACACACTTTCACAGTTTCACTGTCTCTCACACACAAACCCACACATATGCACACGCACACTCACAAACACGCATGCATGCATGCATTCACATGTAGCCCTCCCCACACACATGCAGCATATGTTACAGTCATTACAGTGGCAGATCAGAGAAAGGCAGAGGACGGTAGGCAATGGCTCTTCCTCCTCCTCTTCCTCCTCCTCGTCTTTTGGCAAACATACTGAAGAACCCCCACACCCTTTAAGGTATTCAGGACCCCACACGATCCAATGACCCTCAACTCTATCAGTCTATTTACTATATAGCCATTTTGAAAGACGCTTTCATCCAAAAAGCGACTTACAGCTCATTTTTATGCTGCAAGTCATATGTCCTACCTACTCATATGTCATTATGAGCAGGTAAGGGTTGTTAGGCGTATTATTTAAGGAAGGCCAGTAACAATCACTATCCAACCCAAAAGTCTGCGCCACCGTAACGGCCCCCAAACAACCCCTGATCGCCTCATTCTCACTCCCGTTTGAACCCCCAGTCTTATTGTGGAGCTGACTTCCGCCAACACAGCCAGATGTACCGAGCCGGGTCATCTATCAATCGATCGAATCAATCGATCTCCAGAACCTCAGGGCCGTCTCAAGGGTCCTCTGGTATTGCTCAATGAACGCCCCCCAAACCCAACCGCAAGATCACATCGTCTGCTTTAAATATCGCAATGTCAACGACGGAAATAGCAGAGGGATCTATTGATAGCGCCAATAGGGACTACACACATTGTGACATAAACCATCGACAACAGAGACACAGGAAGAAAAGACGATTGGCCACCAACCAACCAACCAACCAACCAACCAGCGAACCGTCCTCACTAGTGAAGCTACACCCAGGGTAGGCCTCACCTACAGTACAACAGCAAGTGCCCCTTGTCAAAGACTGATGGTTAAATATAGTCCAATGGGGTGAGAGAGGGTGCAAAATCACCCAAGCGCATGCACACTACACACGCATGTGCACACACCCAAATGCTAAACGGACACACACTCACTAGCTTTTAATTCCCTTTTTGGATGTCACTCTCTCCTTTTGCGCTCTCTCACACACACACACACACACACACACACACACACACACACACACACACACTCTTGTGCACGTAAAGACACACTCAGGCCTGGCAGGCTGTGACTGGGCTGGTGGGAGGCAGAGAGGTAGCTCGGGACAGATGGTGTGCAAGGCAGGGTGCTGGGAGTGGGGGACTGGGGGAGTGGGCGGGTGAGTGGGTGGGTGTGTGGGGTAGAGGCTGGTTGCTTTATTTATTAGCCTGCACCGTGAGAGAGAAGCATTGAGATAACCGCTAGCCCTAGCTACAGCACCTAGCCCTAATCGCCAACACTTAACCCTAACTCAATTGCTAACCCTTCTAGGCCCTAACTTTAGCTTTAACATAGTTCTAACCCTGTCCTTAATGTTAGCCATAAACCTTAAGGTCTGAAACCCTATACCCTAACCCTTTAGCTCCTAACCCTATCCCTGGCTACCAGAACAACCCAAACGACAAACTGCACCTGCATGGTAAAACGCAGAGAGGCCTTTCAGCGAATTGAAATCATGGGCCGTAGTGCTCATTCATAACAAGTAACAGCTCCACATTGAAACCTGGATCTGATTCTCTTCCCTTCTCTCACTGCCATTAATTTCTTCATTTCAATCTCACAGTTAATCTTAAATGTGCCACTCCAAATGTTGACCTTATGGCCTTAGTCATAAGGAGTTTGACGAGTTTGAAACTAGCCATGTGGCCATTATGGTCAGTGCTAGTGAACTATAGAATATATATACATGTAGCCAAGTTAGGTGCATCCTTACCTTGCCAATGAGCTTTCCCTTTTTGTTCATGCAGATGTAGAAACCCGTCTCGGCACCCTTGATCCGCACACGGCTGCCAAACGTGTCCGTCTCCACGATGAGCTTAGCTGTGGAAAGAAACAGAGGAAAATTAGCTTGCTTAGCTAATCCTCGTCCTTGGGATTCGGTGCATTCATTGATGACAGGTTTGTAGCAGTTTAGAGAGTCAGCTCAGAAACATGGACCCGGGGGTGTGTGTGTGTGTGTGTGTGTGTGTGTGTGTGTGTGTGTGTGTGTGTGTGTGTGTTGCACTTAGGTTGCAATGAATCCAAGACTCTGGATTGCCTTACACCTATAGGGAACTTGTAATATAATGTAAAAAGTGAACACGGTAAAATATACAACAGATAATGTAACACTTAATACTAATTCCTCAAAGGTGAATTGACACTTAAATATACAATGCCGATGTTTGTTGACATTGAGGATGTCCAAAAACCCAAATGAATCACCTCAGCTGACTGATTGTTAAAGTGAGTTTTCCTTAAGACAATAGCAGAAGTGTTTTGTCACTGAAAGACACATGCTTACTGTGGTTTCATTAGTGATGACAATATGGAAATAACAGGGCAGCCGTGTTCTTAAAGGAGGCACCTGATAAAACCAAAACACATTCAGAAACGTGCAATGTAGCAGAGGAGAAAATACTTATGGGCCGTAGACTTCACCGACACACAGTGGCAAGCAGTCAGCATTAGTTTATCCATTTACACTGATGGTCAGGGGAGATCAAGACATAACATCATCTTCACTTGGGTTTTCTGGTTTTGAAATCCAACTATGAAAGTTACATTTTTTTGTTAGGAATGAAGCCATGGTGTTCATAATCCAGAATAAATCATCTGAAGACCTCAAGAAGCACCTCTTCTGGAATAACTCATCTGAAGAGACATCTCTTACACAAACATCTCATGAAAGGACTTGTGCAATTCTGCAGTTTGTAGCGGTTATGTTGAATTTAGAATTAGTATCTTTTTACAAACCTTACAAAAAACACCCTATAGCATGACGTTTTTTTTTTGCACGTGCGACTTTTGGATAAACACGTTCGAATATGTGTAAAATGTCAATATTGTAAAACTTTTTATGAACATTATAGCATGTTAAGACTATAGTTTAAAAGGACAGGTAAAGACCCATATATATGTAGTTTACATACCAATCATCCAATATTTTTGTTTATATATTTCTTTGGAAGGGTTAGGCCTTAGTCTTGTCCTAACAAGTAGGCCTAAACAATGCAGCTCAGCAAATGTTGTTTTGAAAACAAGTTTGTGATTACGCAAATGCAGTTGCCTGTCTACTCTAGTATTTTCTATGTTATCCGTGACGTGATTAAAGACACGGTCAAACAAAACAGGTAAACCAGGGCTTAAACTTGGACCACATTAAACATTTCCATTCAATTTTTTTTTAAACTATTTTCAAATGGAAACTGGTACTTCACACCCATCCAGTCTTGACAACCCTTGCAGAAGCCCACTTAAGAAAAACATGGAATAATCATATGATGTTCTTTCTATTTCTTAACCCTGGAACTCACCATGATCTGGATCTCAATATTTAACCAGAAATTCAACATGATCTGGATCTTAATCTCTTACCAGGAACTCACCATGATCTGGATCTTAATCTCTTACCAGGAACTCACCATGATGTGGATCTTAATCTCTTACCAGGAACTCACCATGATGTGGATCTCAATCTTTAACCAGGAAATCACCATAATCTGGATCTAAATCTTTAACCAGAAACTCAACCTTGATCTTGATCGCTCTCTTTAACCAGCAACCCACCATGATCTGGATCCCTCTCTTCAACCAGGAACTCACCATGATCTTGATCCCTCTCTTTAACCAGGAAATCAACATGATCTAGATCTCTCTGTTTAACCAGGAACTCACCATGATCTGGATCTATCTCTTAAGCCAGGAACTCACCATGATCTGGACCTCTCTCTTGCACACCTGCAGGTCGTGCTCGTTGTTTACGTACATCCTCTTCAAGGCACAGCGCACTCCCTGATTGGTGCGTACCAGGAACACTATGGCGAACCCCCCTGCAGGCGAAAGACAATTCATCCATTTGGTTTGTTAGTCTTCTTATATATATATATGATAGGGGGAGGAGCAGGATGGCTGGTACTGTAATCTAGTCATTCCAATGGCTGCAATCTACCTATAGGCATCCTTGAAGGAGATAATTTAACCCTACCTGTTCATCACCCATCACTGTTAGTTACTTTGGATAAAAGCATGTGAGAGGCCCACCACCTGCCTCTCGCTGCAGCACAGCATCCCCACACAGAGGGATGAATGACAAAACAGTACACCGTAGAATAGTAGCAATACAAAGAAAGCAACCTCATCTAAATAAATTGAAGACCTAAAAGAAAAGCATGGTGAACATAAGGCCATTACCTATGTGTTGTGAATTTGCATAAGCTGTAAGAAAAATTTAAATCAAGAACTGCCCTAGCCTTACACCCACTAGCATTTACTGTAATCACTTCCAAATGGTGTCGCCAGATAACATAATGTATAAGTTATGTCATTGCTGCTAGGCTTATTGTGAGGCCTACATTCATATCCATCCATCTGGTAGGGATTAGGCCACAAAATCTCTTCATTCAACAGGGTAACATATTTTAACCAGACAATATATCACTTTTAACTCAGCATGGGGGAAACATTATTGCAGGACATTGTGGTACTAGTAGCAATAAATTGAAAGTATAAAAAGAAGCCCTTTACATCAACCAAGCTGCCAGTCCACAATCCAAACATAATAAGCATAGAGGCTCCTGAATAAAACAAGTATTTTCCATTTAAAATGTAAAATATCTCTTTGTAATCACCAGGATAAGGACGGAGTAACTTGCTGGTAGTTGTTCCTTATCTTTCACACACCACAATATCCTTCATAATCTGTGAGTTGTGGAGGGATATGATATGGTCTGCATAAAACCATAATACGAGTGAAAAAATAACTTCAAAGCCAATGCGTTAAATAGCATATATAAATGTTTGATGACAGTGGAAAAAACTAGGCAGGCTGGCCAAAAATGCTGGTGCGAGATATTAGAACATTATTTCTACTAACTATCTAATTATTTATACTACAAAGCAAACAACTAGCCTAATAAGCAAAATAAAACTCTGGAGGACTGTAAACACTAGAGGAATGGATGGGGTGAAATGTGACATGTACTGTAGTGTGTACTGTACATGTATTGGAAGTACAGATCACACCATGTTCATGCTTTGCTTTATGTTAGTGAGTTTTGTTGAGCACTGGTCTGAAGACTTTTGGCTAATCCTCTTTTAAAATATTATCATTTAACCCACATAACATGAAAATGTAAATTATAGAATTTACAATATTGTGGATTTTAATTAACAGCACACAAGTAGTTTGAAACCTTTTTTTCAGCAAATAAAGAAAAACAATGAGGGTCCGAATACACATATTATTGCATTTAATTGTAGTTCTAATCTCATCAATGTGGCCATCAAGAGTGACCTTTAACCTGGGCCATTGTAGAGCAATTTAATGGCTTTTTCAGGCTAATAATGGGCTGGCAATAAGGCTGTCCAGCTGCTACGAGGCCTGATTGTTTCCATTAGGCCAACATGCATTCAGTGTAGGTATTATGATACCAGGGCAAGGACTGCTTTACACACGTGTGTCTAGCACCTGAGCGGGTTACCATGCCTTGCCATTTCGAAGAGTGACAATTTTGTTGTATGTATTTTTAATCTTAAAGTATATTGTGGTGTTTTGTTGTATGTAATGCACTGAGCAAACATTGTTCATAAAGAGGATATACCTTTGGGAGATTAGTATTGACTTGAATATTGACTTTGCTTTCTATCACAATCTCTTAACTCTTTTAATGATGTGGCCGAATCCCTTACTCAGAGAATTTAAACAAAAACGTGTATCTGGCGACTGATAGAACATGTGGAGAATCTGGATAACCTGAACAGACTATAGATGGATGACATGTTCAGAATACCTGGAATGGTCTGAGAATGAGACAAGTATCTGTCGAAATATGTGTGGTATGTGTGTGCAATGTGTGGAGTATCTGTGTGTGAAGTGAGTGGATAATGAGTATGTTTGGAGATTCAGTGGTAAATGTGTGCATCATCTAGCCCATTTGTTTAATAGTCCAATACAGTTATAAAATTCAGGTTGCTGGTGTGTTGAGTCATTGCCATTATGCCTTTGGGCTACACTCAGTCGGTCCAGGTACGGGAAACCTCATTCATAGACCTATAATTATCTGTTATACATATATATATATTGATCAATCCTCTCAATAGCAGTTGGCGCTACAAGCCAATGTTTGCTTGCACTGCGGTATGGGAATATAGGTAGCCTTTGATAAGATGACGTTGTGCAGTTGTATTGCACCAGTTTCGTTTTGGATACAAACTTTCTCCAAAAGAGTGATACCTACTTTTTGTTATCAAACAGTTAAACAACCTCAAAATGTTAACTAACTTCTCCTAAACATGGATGTATCAAAGAATGCACACCCACTTATCATAATCCCCTTCATCCGCACACATCCCTTCACTTAACAATTTTACACTTGGACTTTGGTGAAGGATGGAGCATGCTCGTCTTCATTGGCTATATGAGGAGCCTGAGAGAAGGTTCAACTTCTCGGAGACTAATATATAATGCCACGGTGTGTGTGGAGCCCTGTCTGGCCAGCAGTTGATGTTGATGTCCATGTGCAAGAGTGTTAAGCTTCTATGCGCTTATGTATAACGCCACAGTGTGTTTCGATGTGTGGAGCTCCGTCTGGCCAGCAGTTGATGTTGATGTCTGTGTCAGAGAGAGGGTTGAGGTTTTTGGAGACTTATAGTATAACACGTGTGTGGTGCATTTCATATACAACATCGCTCCTTATAACGCTCCTACACAGCGACGACACTGAAACAGTATCATAAAGGGGTTGAGCCATGGGGATAAACATGCCACCCTCCTTCCTACAACTCTTGGCAAACATGGCAGTGCAACATGGAGGCCTCTCTGAAAGAGGACTATGTAGATATAAAGGGTTAAATCTAAGGTAACGAAAACACAAAAATTCTTATTTTCATGGGATTATACACTAATCTAAACATACTTATGAAAACTATATGCAATTTCTGCCAAGTCAGTTCAGCTAGATGCCACTCAATTCTACACACAGCACCTTTAACTAATGTCTTGTGAAATATTGTATTGTATTGACTTGATTATGTTCCTTAGCATATACAATTATAATTAGGACAAAGGATGAAAGAAAACAACAGGCCTTTATTGTAATCATACTAATAGTATATTCATGTGTAGTAGTCAATGTTCAGAGTAGTCAATGTTCTCTTTGCCTGAAGAATCCACTTAATAGGCAACACATCTTAATAACACACATGATCTAATACACCATCCGTCTTACCTTCTGCAATGATCTCTTCAACGGTAACTTGGTGCCGTCCGATTGTAAAGGCTCGTCCAATGAAATTTCCACCTGCATGGCTGGAACCACTGCCCCCACCAGCACCTCCAGAACCAGGTCCAGAACTGACCAACTCCCGACGAGAATCGAAGAACTTCCTCATGATGTCGATTGATAGCCGATATTATGGTTTTAAATTGCACAGATGCAGTTCTTGCTTCCAGTTTTGTATATTTCCCCCCAATAGTCAGTCCCGAATCCCGATGGATGGATGATTTAACACACCCGAAGCTTCACGTCTCCAGTTCGATTCAAAACGTGTAGCGTTTGTGTTGTCGTATCTGTTGTCACATATGTTGTTCAGGCAACCCAAACATGTATCAGGAGAAATGTCCATCTGCCTGACCTGTGTTGTGGTAAACGAACGACAGACCGGTGGTTATATAACTGAAGTACACCTTTAGTCAAGCAGTGATCCCTGGGAGACTTGATTCTTTATCAACGTTAGCTCCTTCTCCATCTCTCATGAGCATCAGCAGGCTAGCTCCGCGCTAGCTACTGACGGCTAGCTCCGCGCTAGCTACTGACGGCTAGGACATTTCGTGTAGGTTATCCAGGTTATCCTCGGAACATCATTTCTTCGAGTGCCTTGTGTCCGTGGTGCAATTTGTAATACGTCGCAAATTATTTCCCATCGTCAGTTAACAGTTATTTCAAGAAGATATTTGGGTAGCCTTATAACTACAAAGGGGTTTAATTCATTGTTTCTATTTACCACCAAAACTGTATTTTTTTCGTAAGGCAACGTATTTGCGAAAACTGTTTGGTTGGTTGGTTAAATAATTCCGGACGAACTCGACATTAAACTGCAGTCTAGTTTTATTTCAATAGGAGCTACTGACATCTTCTAAATAGCAGAAAGGGATTTCTAGTCAGCTCTGCAACCCCAGCAGTCTTTGGCTACCAGCAATATCGCAGCATCCTAGCTGTTGCTGCTAATGTTAGAAAGGAATTATGGGTGTTGTAGTTCAACGAGAAGCTGCAGCCCCTTCTGTCATTCGTTGTAAAAGCCTGAGTGTATTTCGTTCGTGTGCGCGTGGATGTGTGTGCACGAGTGTGTTTGTGCGTGCGTTTCGAGATCCCTGGGCAAGGGGCGGAACCTAAGAATGAAAGGTTATATAATTGGTTTCCTGGATCTCCCTCGTCCAGTCCTCAACCCTCTGACGTTTTGTCCGACTGTCCGTCTTCTGAAGAGGTAATCTATTATCATTTGGGAATTATCATCTTTCTATTTGTTTTCTCAAAACAGTTAAATCGATGTATAAATAGAGTTATTGCAACATATTTTAAGGGCGTGTCCAAGTGTTGAAGTTCCGTACTAACTTAGTCATTGTCCAGTTGTCTGATACTCTTCTTTCAATCGTTCTTGATAAAGTAAAAAAAACGATGGACCTTTATTTGGAAGATACGTGATTTATGTTGTCTAATGTGGTTGTTTGATGAGGTTAGGGTTATGGTTAGACTTGTGTCTCTATCGAAGCCTAACCCTACTTTGCAAACATGAGCAGTGTCTACGATCAGCAAAATGGAAGAAAATGGAACAATTACAACATGCCAAGTTGATTTATGTTTTCAATCCATGGTTGATCCTTTGCTCATTTATTCTTGTATTGAAATCAAAAATCGTCAGTGCCATATGAATTTCCTTATTGAATGGAAGGTGCTATATATTCCAAATATTTAGCTTTATAAAGGCAATGAGGAGGCTATGATATGTAACCTATGTCATATTTTAATTCAGAAGAATAATTTTACATTTGGTTTCCGCCACTGTTTCTCTAAGCATCAGAACAAAACCTGTGTAGAATCCCTCTAACTTATATTGACATACCAAACATTGATGACCTATAACCCAACCTTCTTCCTAGGTTGAAAATACACCTTTTACTGTTCATTAAACCTAAAACAGTTATTTTATGCATTCAGTAATGGCAAAGGTCATGTGATATCCAAATTTGATTTGCACCACTCTATCCATACAATGTTGCCTCTACTGGCTTGTCTGCAAGTTGCACTCTATAAATATGTGTTTATAATTATTCTCAAGTGAACCTGTTAAGATAGACCAATAAGCAGGTCTCTTCACTCCAATGGGTACAGTTGTTGCTCTACAAACCCTTGACGGTTGTCTTTCCGCTTAAATAACTGCAAGGCTTTCCAACAAAGGACTCCTTACTGAGGAAAGCCCTTCCCGAAGAGGATGGCATTAATTATTGCTTGGGGTTAACAATAGCAAAACGTGAAACATAAGATATTACCCAGGCTCCATAACCCGACCCTGCATTTGAGGCTTCCTGTTTTGGAGGCATATTATCTGCTGTCTAATGAGAGAGCACCCTGCTTTAACTAGGTCAGCAGCCATGCCAGAGTGCTGTTACACTGGAACACACATTTGATTAAGTTGCCTTTTGCGTTACTTGCAGAATCCCTCTCAAGTTTGGAACTCTACATCAGCTTTCATCACAATGGCAGCGGTAAGTAGAAAGCACAGATGTCTGGGAAAGAGTATGAAAGTAAGGAAGCGGCATGCAGTTACCGGTGTTTGGACTTTGAATTTGAATTTAGGTTTGCAAATGGAATTCATGCATTCATCGTAAAACCGCCCAACTGTCAAAACCTTATGACAAATTTTAGTGAAGCTAATTTCTATGAATAGAACAGCATTCAAAAGTAAAAGTTACTACTTAATGTATGCACGTCATAGTCCACGAAAGATAACATGAGTAAAGAATGTAAATATTGCAAACCTGCGGGAGATGAATGTGAGTTATATCTTCACAATAAAAGTACCAAGTAGTTCTATCCAACTCAGTAGGCTGAAGACTGACCAGTGTTGTGTTGGTAACAGATTGGTCAGCGTGGGGTAGTGACCGAGGCGGCCAGCTTTAAAGTGGAGGACGACGTCCAGAGACTCAGAGGAGCCATGAAGGGGACCGGTAAGAGACACTCAGGAATCAGTCTCAGCTAACTGTTGTTGTTGTTTCCTGAAGAGAAATAATTATTGATTTGTCCTTGTAGCTCATTTTAGGCATTTTTTCATCAAGCCTTTCTCTTCTAATCTCTGCAACCTCATATTTTCAGGAGGATTATAATCAGAGCCTAAATGAGAGCTTAAAATTGAGAATGGAATGATGGGATACAATTTAAGAACTAACCCTGGCCCTTAATATGAGAATGGAATACACATGATAGGAAACGATTTAAGAAATCACCTTAACCCTTAAATATGGGAATGGAATACACATGACAGGAAACAATTTAAGAGCTAACCCTGACCCTAAACAATTTAAGAACTAACCGTAACCTTTAAATATGAGAATGGAATACTCACAATGGGAAACGATTTTAAGAATTAAACTTAACCCTTAAAATATGAGATTCAAAGGGAATTTGGTATTTTTTTGTGGTATTCAATGTTCTTTATTTATTTATTTATTTATTTATTTCACAGGAACAATGGACAGTCATTGACTGTCTGAGTTAGCTAGATGTCTACATTTCATGAGCAGTCTCTATTTTAAAGGTCCCTTTTCAAAGTAAGAGCCTCATCTCGCCGGCCTTTACAAGGCTCTGGATATGGTTGATGGCCCTGCTGAAATCATTGAGTGTATGGACAACTGAAGGCAGGCAGCTGGATTACAAGGAAGCGTCACAAACGTTCCAGACAGCAGGTTAGCTTGATGTAGCTACAGTAGCCAGCTACAAGACCAAGAAACTTCACACTAGGCCAGTAAAAATGGGCAAACCACAGACACAGTGCTGCTTATGGCTGTGGTGAACACAGAACCAACCATGTTTAGTAGCTAGGATACGGGTGTATACAGTTCTGCAGTTCTCTACAATCTGTGTGCATGTAGGCTAGAAAACAGGCCGGTCCGATGGAACTTTTGACCGGCTGTAGGAATGTTCTAGAATGCAGCTGACCATGCAGATGTTGGGTTTCTGGTTTTTGTTAACACTGCAAGGAAGAGAACTCCAGTCTGCATAGGAACTGAAATTGTGTCTTTAAAAGTTTTGGTTTGAGTTTTACAATTTTTTTTGCTGAACGGGTTCATTGTTGCTGCAGTTAGAGAGTGGGAGGGAAATGTTGTTCGGACTCTAATTTGGACTGATATTCAAAACAGCTGTGTTATACTTGCTGACAGACTGTGTGTGTGTGTGTGTGTGTGTGGGTGTGGGTGTGGGTGTGGGTGTGCGTGGGTGTGTGTGTGTTTGTATGTTATGTCTTTATCTATAAAGACATAATCTTCACATTATCTTTTAATGTGCAGGCACTGATGAGGCAGCTATCATCGAGGTCCTAGCCCACCGTACAATCGCCCAGAGACAGCGTATCAAAGAGGGCTACAAACTACAAGTGGGGAAGGTGAGTGGTTTGATTCCTCATTATATAGCCACATGTAACTGTGAAGCCCTGCCCACGGCAGAAAACTGAACAGAACCGTTAAAGAGTAAAGAGTTAATACTCCTTTAAGAAAGGCAGACAATGGGTGTGGCTCTGTGTTGTAGATACGGATGTGGGATAGAAGTTAACCATTCATGTGAAAGAAAAGGCATGCCTACTATGCAGCTTAAGAAGAGACAGAGACAAGGACAAAGGTTCTCTTTTTGAAGGACACCTTTGGATTGAGTAACAGTGGGAAATAATAGTTCCTAGTGTGCGTGATGGTCATCTGGTTCGATACACTAACAAAACAGAGAAGTGAACGGTGTTTACTCAGAGCTGGAAAGATACATACTGGGGTTGTCAAAGACGTTATTTAAAATGTTCAGGGAGTGAATGAGGAAGCAACAGAGAGGGAAAAGATTTCAAGTGAAAATCCTCGTGGGTAGAAAGAGTGAGTCACAGTCTCCAAGCTGAGGTCATAACGTAGTTCTGCTGCTTCTCCTTTCAGGACACGCCCTTTGGGAAACACAGCACGAATGATAAATGTACACAGAAAATAGACATGATCCGCGCCTTTAGGAGTGTTAGATGTGCAGAGTAATTAAGTACTTAGTATTGATTTAGTAGTACTTCATTCATGTAAGTAAGTTGCTTTACTCCCTCTAACAAAGTTTAAGCACTTACCATAGGTATAATTAACTTTAAGTCTTAAACCTATTATGTTATTTTGTCTTCTTTGTTTACCCTGAAAATCAAGTATTCTGAATAAGAACTGCAATATTGACGAGAATTGGTCGACATTTCTTAAAGAAAAACATGAACGGAGCTTTTTGTGTGTTATTTACTGCCCAGTCTCTGTGCCACTGCTCCCCTGTTAGAACCTAGCTGATGACCTGGACTCTGAGCTGAGCGGGACCTTCCAGAAGGTGGTCATGGGTCTCCTGATGCTGGCGCCCGTCTACGATGCCTATGAGCTGAGGAGCTCAATGAAGGTCTCAATGATATTCTACTGTCCAACCATTAGACCCTTTTCACAGACGTCATTAGGACAAACCCAGGGGTCGCTCATAACACTAATTACGGGCCTGCTTCTTTTGTGTACCAAGGCACATGGTCCACAGTCAATTTGTGATATCTTCACTAGGTTTAGTCGACCACCTGTGCCCACCTGTGTTTGTCCTATGATGATTAATTACTCTGCAAAAAGGTCTATCGGAACAGACTGGGAAAGTTGACTTTATAGGTGGAAAAGAAAGTTATTGCCACTCAGCCAATATAAAACGTATTATGTTGTGTAATAGCTTGTAATGATTATATTCCCTTTTTAGGTTGTCCATATGATTTCTATATCATCAATTTTATTTTGTTTACTGTTTTTTTAACAGCTTTGCTACAGGCATTCGTCGAGCATTGTTAATGGTTTGTTCCGCGTTGGTTTTTTCCAGGTGAATTAAAGGTTGATGTATCCCATAATAATCTACAATACCATATCTCTGATCGTAGGGTGCCGGAACTGAAGAGGCCGCTCTCATTGATATTCTAGCATCAAGGACAACCGAGGAAGTCAAAGCTATCAATGTGGTCTACAAGAAAGGTAAATGTCTTTTTGTAATTATTGTTTAACATGAACAACCGCTATGTGTCGATTGCCTTTTGGAGCACATTGTGTGTGATGATGATGGTGATGATTAATCCCTCGTAATTTATATTGTGCTTCTACAGTCAAAGTGCTATATGGTACATCACAGCAATTTGTAATGAAATACATTTTCCATCATGAAAATCTAATTTCATGATGTTGAAGACCCAACTAGGCATTGTCAGACATGTGTGTAAATATATCTGACATCTGACATCGGATATTATGCATCAGTCTCCTTGCCTTTGTTTAGCATGAGACAGAGAAATACAGTTTGAAAGCAAACTGCAATATCAATTATTCATTATACTAAGAGGTCTCTAACCCTTTGCAGACTAGTATTATGTTATTTATTTGTAAAGGACAAACATTTGACTTTGTTTTTTGTGTTTAACTTGTTTCTAGAATATGACAACAGCCTTGAAGATGATGTTTGTGGAGACACTTCTGGAATGTTCCAGAGAGTTCTGGTGTCCTTGCTAACGGTGAGTAAACATAACGTGATACCAAATGTTTGCACCGTTGTGTTTAAATGTAGTCTAAATTATTATATATAACTCCATGTTGTGCAATTCCTTAAAAAAAATGTAATTCAAATATAATACAATATTCACCCCCCAACAAAATAAAATGCTTTATTTTTTTTAAACCAATGTTTTAGGTCGGTAAAGTGTCACACCACGCCATACTCTTTTTGAATTCCCTTTGTTGGCCGATGCAAGTCAAACACCTCTTGGGATTTATTTGAGGATTAACTCAATGGGCAATGGCCCATTGAATTGTTGTAGAGATTATCCGTACTCTAAAAACATTTTTGGGGAAAGGTTTTTCTTTTAGGCTAAAAAAGGTTTAGCAGGATTTAATTGATGTCAAGTTAATGTATTGGGTGTTAGTGATAACATTGCTGGTGTAATCCGACGGGCAGGCTGGACGGGACGAGAGCAGTACCGTGGACCAGGCGCTGGCTGCCCAGGATGCTAAGGTAGATTATCCACCACAACTCTTAATATCCTTTTGTTGTGCGTTGTTGTGAAAGACGCTCATGTCCCCGGTGTCCTGTTAGGATATATACGAGGCAGGAGAGGCCCGCTGGGGAACCGATGAGGTGAAGTTCCTCACTGTGCTCTGTGTCAGGAACCGGAATCACCTGCTAAAAGGTAGAATATTAAATAACCCTGATATGAAATAACCTTCATATTAATAACACTTGTATAAAATAACCCTTATATTAAATAACCTTTATGTAAATAACACTTGTATAAAATAACCCCATTACATAAAATAACCCTTATAAAAATAACCCTTCAATAAAATAACCCTTGATTAAAATAACCCCAACCCATGTCAACGGACATTGAAAACGTTCCCCTGGTGGTTGCAGTGTTTGAGGAGTACAAGAAGGTCTCTGGACGGGACATCGAGGACAGCATCAAACGTGAGATGTCTGGGAGTCTGGAGGAGGTCTTCTTGGCAATAGGTCTGTTATGCTGTTTTAAAGTTAAACGTGTCGGTATGTCTTCTATGATCTGGAACAAAGTCATCTATGCCATTTGGTCACGGTTTCTAAAATAATATTGTAATTTAGAAGACTAATGCTGATGTTGTCGGCTGCAGCTTCTCGGTGTATGGCGGATTTCATGCAACATCGGAGGGCTTGACTTTGGCTGGCTATTGGAATGGATGGCGGATTTCAGCAAGATGATTGCAATGTTAAAAGAATGTGAAGCTTGATTGTTGAATTATTATGTATTGTGTTGAGGTTCAAGAGTTTTTTTTTTTTGTTGCAGTGAAATGTCTGAAGAACAAGCCAGGGTTCTTCGCTGAGCGATTGTACAAATCAATGAAGGTAGGACTTCAATCTCTGAATTCACTTTGTAATAGTGTGTGTGTGTGTGTGTGTGTGTGTGTGTGTGTGTGTGTGTGTGTGTGTGTGTGTGTGTGTGTGTGTGTGTG
>JAOPJO010000118.1:8871587-8882943 GCA_027123675.1 Molva macrophthalma | reverse complement strand
GTGTGTGTGTGTGTGTGTGTGTGTGTGTGTGTGTGTGTGTGTGTGTGTGTGTGTGTGTGTGTGTGTGTGTCTCACCATGTGAAACTAAAACAACCCAAGGTTCTTCCTCCACTTAAAGATGACGTTGCATCAAATAGCTCATATTTTCTACAGTGTTATATGATAAGTTCAAGGAAGAAAAGAGATTATATCATGGACAAATGTGCTCATAAAGTTGTTGTTTTTTTTACAATTTGTGTTCTTGTAATACCAAACCAACAACACCATTGTAGTGGGCCACCAGACCTTGTAGGCTTCAGTAGCAGCACCAATCTAACGCACCCCATGCCACTTATCAAGCACTCTCTTCAGGGAAACCGAAGGCAGGTGCGCTTGACTAGAATAGTGTAGTACGTTGGGAACCCACTGTGCTGGTTCATTGACCTTTAACATCATGACACTAACCATATCAAATGGTCGAAGACACCAGGCACCTTAAAACACAAGACACACCCAGCTACTAGTTAAATACTAGTTCACAAAACGAGTACTTTTCCTCCGTCTATCGTTCATCGATTACATTGGGAACTAATGGTAGGCTTCTAGTGTGGACTCAGATCTACACCCGTGCGGTGGGAGAGGCTACTGCTATCGGAGATGTTGAAAATCTCACCTTCGTGAGGGTGAAGCAGGCCCAGCGCCTGTCTCCAGGCCGACTGAAGCAGGCCGGGTGGCCGTCTCCACCCTACCTTCCTGCTCTGCAGTAGCCTCCGTCCTCTGAGGCTGCGCGGTGGGTTGCGTCTCGCTGGGTCTCGCACTAGACGAGACCGTGACTTGGGTTTCTGAATACACGTTCCTGCTCGGTTTCACGGGGATGCTTTCTTTGTCCTCTGGGGGCGGTGGTGCTCGGACCGTCTTCAGCGATCTCATTTTGGATGAAGAACTCCCGTCGGCGTCGACGGGAGTCTGGGCCTCGCCGCCACTCAAGTGTTTAGGACTGATATTCATGGCAGAGGACGTTGGGGGACAGAAGGCACCAGCTGTTAACTCATCTTGGTCTGCTGGGTGAATTCCATCGCTGTCGTCTTCATCCTCGTCGAAGGGGTTTGTTCCATACGTGCTGGGCCTTTGTTCCGTCACTGTGTGAGGACCAGATACGTTGGAGTTCTTCCGGTTATCTTTAAAGGACAAGGCAGCTCTCGGAGCATGTTCTGGCCTCCCGTCGTGGATTTGCGCCGATACCCTGGTTCTGTTTGGGTTCGGTTTAGCTGGAGCTGGACCTTTTCTGTTTTTGGATGGCTGTGGTGCGTCACAGGTTCTATTCGCATGGACCGTTTGAATTGTTTTTTCTTTGTCAATCTGTTCAATCTGTTCGATTTGGGGTGCATGCCGTTTAGGAGGTTGAGGAGCTGTGCAAGCAGCACGTGGGCTGTCCTTCTCGCCCTCACAGCCCTCATCCAGATGAAGGCTTGTCTTGATTCCCAGATGGGAAACAGATGGGACGGTGGAGACAGCCGCTGACGGGTCACATGAGGGTTTGTCATGAGGAAATTCTTGGTTGCTAGGCGGCAGAGGGGCACGGCGTTTCTTCCCCGATAATTGCTCTTCGGATTCCGATTCCGAGGCTTCAAAGAACGGGTTGGACGGCTCGAAAAGTAGTGGGAGGGTGTGACGTGATGCAGGACTAGGAGTAGAGAGGATATCCCAGTAGAAGCACATTACTTGCATTTTTAATGTAATAGTTTTAATAGTAGGTCATCAATACATATTTATTAGCGACTGACACATTTAACAGACATAGTCAAATCGTAAACATTCGCATTTAACAATATGAAGATTTAATGGGGAAAGAATTTCTAATCTGTGTGAGTGTTTTTGGTTTGCTATTTGGTAAAATGCAGGTGTTACAGGCGTTAGAAAATGTGTGAGTCTGACACGCAACACAACATTTTATTTGTTTAGTACATCATTTAGTACATTAGTTTGAGTTAATGTAGAATTCATTAATAGCGAAAGCCGTAAGCATTTCTAGCAAAACATATAAAACCCTTCGCTCGGGTGGCAGAGGAGCGTGTGCACAAGAGACACAGGGTTAACTTGGGAGGAAACGCACTAGTAATGAACCAACGCAAAAGGCCACACAACAACCACGTTTCTTTCTCTTTCACTTTACTATTGCATGCAGGATTGAGCCTTCCCTTTCAGCTTCACCTCTCAGAGCAAGAGGCAACAACATCCCCTCACACGCTGTTAGTGACACCTTGCGCTATCACATATGAATCACACACACACACACACACACACACACACACACACACACACACACACACACACACACACACACACACACACACAGCTATGCAATGTTGATGATGGCGTCAGATAACTCAGCAGTATCAAGTTTACTGACACGTTGCTATGCTAACGTGTACACGAGACGGCAGAATGAAAGACAACAAGCTAACGGTTGTTATCAAATCTCTACAGGTATTACAGGTCTATTGACTCTACTGTAGGTCAGATTTATTATACTGTATGGCTACAGAGTTATTAGTTATTATACTGTATTTTATGTGGCTTTGCTACTCTTTTCTCTGATTAAATGTAGTTACACACATGTCCTACATGTCTCAACTGAGGAAAAAAAATCCCAGTCATATCTAGAGGACTTGACAGGCTGTTTACATTATCATGTCAGTATCATGGACCACCCAGGGACCAAGTGGAGGTTAACCGAGATCTCAGGACCTCCTCAGAGGAAATGTGACACTTTGTCCTAGATGCTAGACACCAGGATGCATAAACAAGCAGTTCAAGATCATTTATCGTCGGTTTCATGGTGTCAGTGACAAGCCATGGACAACTTGTAGAGAACCTTGTGAGGGATTTAAATCTGATTTAGTGCCTGTTTTGTGTTTTTTTTTCTTTTGTGCGCAATTGTGATGAAGAATCAAAGGATTATCTCAGTGATGAGAACACCATCCATTTTTTAACGTGTAAGGTTTTCTGTGTTTGTTTGTTTTAATTTTGTTTTTTTGTCCCATTGGGCAAAATGGGAACTGTAATTGGAACGCTGAAGACACAATGATGCATATGTGATTCCTGTATGATTCCTATCTAGCCATTCATTATTGTATACGCATTGTTGCTTAAATTTATCTAGAAAATTATCAGAATAGGTCAGAAAAGTAAAGGGTATATTGATATTACGGTAATTACTTCATATATCAATTCAAATATGTATTATCATTGGTAGGGCATACATAATGAGCTGAATACAACTCAACGCACAAAGACTTAAATGGCCTGTACATGCACACACTCGCACAAACATAATCCAAAATGCATAGTTTGTCAGCATTTGAAGGTGAACATTCGCTAATAATAGTAAAGGGGAACAGTTGCGATCAGTAGTGCTATGCGTGACATTGCTTCATCCAGTAGGGAGAAAGTGACCGGAAAGTATATTCACTGACTAGGCAGAAACTAGGACAGTTTGAGGAAGCCAAGGATTGGGAAACACAAGCGGCAAAAACGGATAACATGCAGCAATCACATGAACGTGACCATGATATTTCTCATACTACCCTATTTTAGTTTTTATTCAAGATTTAAATGTGTGGATTTCAAAGTTTTCAGAATGAAGAGGCAGAGCATGGCATCAATAAGCAGACAAACACAACACATGTAGCCGACAGTTAGCTACAATTAGCTACAGCTAGCAACATTCAATGTCGTTTGTGCATGTGCTGGGGCATCTCATAGAAGAATCAAGAGTTTGATTTCAAAATGTTATGTCTTAACAGTGTGGTCGTTGTAGTGAATGTTACATTGTTAGAATTGGTTGTTAGCATTCGATTTTGAAGTTATGCTATATTGGTTGGATAAGTTAGTGAGCAGAACTTTGCTTTAGCAGCATAAACTCAATTGTACTCCATCTTAATAAATGAGAATATATACGTTTATAAACTTAATACTATAATAATATAAAATTCTACATTCATTTTAACATGAAAGCTCCATATTTGTATATTGAGCATTATATACCGTGTCCAATGCAAAAATACATTTGTGTAAATATGAAACATGACTTAATCCTCAATAACTCTGGCCAATCTGTTGCAGTTGCCAGTCAGGAACCGTCAAGTGCACCAACCCCTCTTCAAATGGTTGATACTTACTAGTTTTACTGCTGCTTTTATTAGATAGATAGGCCTACTAACTACGCAGTTTTACTGCTTCTTTTACCAGGCGGATACTGAATGAGTACTATGTATGATACTTATGAATGAAAGTGTAATGAATAAGCATGGTGTGTTTGTGAAGAGTGTGAAGCACCCCCATGTAGAGACACACTAACCTTTGCCTGGCGGTCGGAAGGTCAGCCGTCCGGGAGTCGAAGGGTCCGTCAGGTGTTCGGGGGTCGTCCTCTTCAGGGGGGGGGGTGGAGCGCACGGGACCCCTGCGGCGTGCCGATTCTATTCCTCCGGGGCTCTTGTTAGTCAACGCAGAGTTTGGAGCCAAATAAGATTTGTGTGCGGAGGGGAGGTCAAATGGTGTGTTTTTCATCTGTGCTTTTGTCATGAACTCTTCCTCTAGCTCGTCTCCCTCTTCTTCACTCTCTCTCCTCTCGTCCTCCCATCTCTGCTGCTCCTTCACACGCTCTCGCTCTTCTTCCTCCCGTCTTACTTGTTCTTGTCTCTTGATCCTTTCTTCCTCAAGAAGACTCTCCTCCCTCCTCATTCTTTCACTTTCTTCTTGCCTTTTGTCCTCCTGCTCCTCCTCCTCCGCCACTTCTCTCCTTCTTTTCTCCTCCGCTTCCATCCAGATCCTTTCCTCTTCCTGGCGTTTCCTCGCCTCCTCTATTCTAGTTGTTTCTTCCTCTGCTCTTCTCTCCTCCTCCTCTCTCTCCTTCTCCAACTTATATCTTTCTTCCTTGACATCCCTTTCTCTCAGTCTTCTCTGTTCTCTCTCCTGCATCTCACTCATCCTCTCCTCCTCCTCCCTAGCCCTTCTCTCCTCCTCCTCTCTCTCCTTCTCCATCCTAACTCTTTCTTCCTCTAGCTCCCTTTCTCTCAGTCTTCTCTCTTCTCTCTCCTGCATCTTACTCATCCTCTCCTCCTCCTCCTCCCTAACCCTTCTCTCCTCCTCCTCTCTCTCCTTCTCCATCTTAATTCTTTCTTCCTCTAGTTCCCTTTCTCTCAGTCTTCTCTCTTCTCTCTCCTGCATCTCACTCATCCTCGCCTCCTCCTCCCTAACCCTTCTCTCCTCCTCCTCTCTCTCCTTCTCCAACCTCACTCTTTCCCTCTTGTATTCCTCTTCTAACCTTTCCTTCTCTTTCTCTATTCTAATCCGTTCTTCCCATCGTTCTTTCTCTTCTCTCTCTGCTCTTTCAATTTCCTCTTTCCTCCTAAACATTTCCTCCTCCTCCTCTTGTACTTTCCTCTTTTCCTCCATCATCCTTAGTCTTTCTCTCTCCTCTTCCACCTCTCTTCTTTTCCCCTCTTCCTCCTTCCTCTCGTCCTCTATTCTAGCCCTTTCCTCTTCTCTCCTAAACCTCTCCTCTTCCTCCCGCTCCATCCTAATTCTATCCTCCTCGTCTCTTTGATATTTCCGCCGTTGTTCTTCAATCTCCCTCTTTTCCATTTCCTCTCGTCTCATCCTCTCTTCGTCCAGATGTTTCCTCTGCTCCTCCTCTTCTCTCCTTCTCTCTATCCTCATCTGTTCCTCCTGTCTGGCCTTCTCCTCTTCCTCCTTCCTTCTCCTCAGCTCATATTCACTCACATCCTCCTCCATCTCCTCCTCCACCTCTACCTCCTCCTCGGTGGCCTTGCTGCCCATCCAGGGCGAGGACTGCGGCCTAGGGACGCGGAGGGAATCGTAGGAGCTGAACGACCCCTCCATGGAGCCGCCCGGGCCCCGGTGGAGGTCCTCCATGGAGCCTCGTCCGGAGCTGGACAGGCTGAAGGTGGAGCTGGCCCGGGAGCCGGCCCGGGCCGTGGGCTCCTCCGTGTACGCATGGCCGCCGGGCCTGGCGACATCGGGAACGCCGTGTTGGGCCGGGTCCGGGACGGAGGAGGAGGCCTGGGAGGATTTACTGTCGTTGCTTCCGGAACGCTTATGGATCCCAAACTTGAACTTCTTCTTACCTGAAGGAAAAGAAAAACACATGAGAAGAGTTCAAGTCAAACCGTTATTGAAGATCCAATAACGGATCTTAAAACAGTCACAATAAAATCGATCATGCTTTTGACTAGATTTCTGAATTGACCCATTGGTACCAAAGTATCGAGCTTCAAAGTACATTTAAATATATTCAAAATATATGGTGCAGATTATCTAAAAGCAGTCCTTCCCAGATAATTCTTGGCACCTGCAGCACTATAAAGTCCTATTTAACCTGGAGCGGAAGTCCTCATGCAAACCAATGTACAAGTCTGACTCTCCTGTAAGAGTTGGATGTGCACAGTTGTTACGGAAAGACGTGAGGGAAGAAGTTAAGAGTTTGGATCACTTAGATCATCTGACCTTCTGAGGGCTCCACGTTGAGTCCAGAGGACCGACTGCCGGAGAGCGTCTGGTTCCTCTCGGGCAGAGGACCCAGGAAGGACATGGACTGGGACACGTTCTTCTGCAGGTTGGACTTGTGCGAGAACAACGACTTCAGCTTGAGTTTCTTCTTGCCGCTCTTCTCCCCGGTGTCCCCGGCAGCACCCTCGACGCCCGCCGTGCCCTCCTCCCCCTCACTGTCCGTCAGCACCTGGCTGAAGGACGACGGCACGACGGCTGAGACGGAGTCGAAGCCGGCCGCACCGTCCTTCTTCTTGCCGCGCAGCTTGTCCTTCATCTTCCCCAGGCGGGACCTGGATTTGTCCGTGCCGGAGAGGTCGAACATGCTGGCGGTCATGTTGTTCCTCATGAACTGGATGTCCAGCAGCACTTCTCCTCTCTCTTTGTCCGCCTTGCCGGTTTTGTCCAGAAGCTTGAACCACCTGGAGTAGAAGGAGAACAGGTCTATGATAACAAGTCATGACACTCGTTGTTTAACACGATTGTCGACGCGTAGTGTCGTACGGCATCTCATTGGTTTCCATACGTGGATCAATTTCAAGTCATTGCATTATTTTTTACAACATTGCCTTTTTATTGAATTGAATAACTTACACTTACAACTTTTATTGCAGTTATCAACTTTTGTTCAAAAAAATAAATGTCTTGCCCTTTTCACTAGACACAGAATTGATTAAAACTCTGGGTTGAACCGTGGATGGATCTGTTATGTTAAAAATCAACAAAAGCGATGGCTGCGATGAACACAAATGGCGTTGCTGTGCAGATTGAACAGTCAGAACCCAACGAATCAGATTGAGAAACCGAATGGAAGAAAACCAATTTGACTCTACATTTATATCTACGTGTACATAACAATCATCCAATCAGCCCCTCAGCTTTCTCATTTAGGTCTACAATAAAGTCTATCACACAATTCTCAAACAAATAGACAAAAACACTCCCACTCCTAGCATATCAAATGCCTTAAAATTGGCCAAAATAATTTCAGCACATTGCAATACAAAAATATACGGTCAGCATAAAAATACACAGTCAGCTCAAAAAGGGCATGTTAGGTTAAGAGCTGAGGACAGCAGTTCACCCCCCACAGAGCTGAACAAACAAGCAACTGAAGCCTGGAAGGAAATGGGGGGATAACTCTGTGTGTGTGTGTGTGTGTGTGTGTGTGTGTGTGTGTGTGTGTGTGTGTGTGTTTGTGTGTGTGTGTGTGTGTGTGTACACCGTGTTTGGTAGGGGGGTTGCTGCTGGATCAAATGAAAATAAAATGAGTGTGTAGAGGTCTCTATGTGTGTGTGTGTGTGTGTCCATGTGTGTGTGTGTGTGTGTGTGTGTGGTTGTGTGGGGGGTTGCCAGAGTTCAAGTAGAAGTGGTGGTGGTGAGGGGTATTTTTTTTTTCATTAATGACTAAATTGAGTATGTGTGTTAGTGTTTGAGTGTGTGAGTGCGTGTCTGTGCAAATTAATGTGTGTGTGTGCGTGTGTGTGTGTGTGGCTGTGTGTGGGCGTGTTTGCTTGTGTGCTCGCCTGTGCGTGTGAGGTGTGTGGGTTGGCTGGGTTCGAGTATCAGAATACATTTTAACCTCCCTCGCTTCGACTTTTTAATCACCTCATTAGCAACACTTTAACATTTTACAATTCGCTACAACGGCTTCTGTGGGATTGAATAATGACACTCTATTTTTATTCATTGATGAGGCCAGGCCAATGGATCACCGAGCCGATGGATCACTGGGCGACAGCACGAGCATCTCTCAGAGAGGGCCCTGGAGAACGCTCCGGTCCAGATTTAGGCATGCTGAGAGTTAAACGGACGGGCTGACAGTGCTGGGTGCTGACGTCCGTTATCAAACAAGCCCACGTCACGGAGATAAGGATGGAGAAGACAGAGGGCAAGAAAGTGAGAGAGAGAGAGAGAGAGAGAGAGAGAGAGAGAGAGAGAGAGAGGAAGAGAGAGAAGGAGAGGAAAAATAAAAGGACAGTGATAAAGAGCAATTGCTGATAGAAGGAAAGGGGAGGGTGGGGTGAGTAAGATAAACATCCCGGGCCGGGCCTGCGTGATCCGTCTGCATTCAGAGGACGACAAACTTGATGGAAATCAAAGGCTGACAAAATGAGAAAATTGCGCTGGGAGACGAGTGATGAGAAAAACAGGAAAGATACACCCTCCAAAACGCCCTGCAGAGCCCCATGGGGCGAGAGATAGATATAGAGAGAGCAAGAGAGAGAGAGAGAGAGAGAGAGAGAGAGAGAGAGAGAGAGAGAGAGAGAGAAACTGAGCTGGATAGAGCGTGTTGTGATATAAGTGTGTGAATAATTAGACCTTAAAGGAGGGAGAATTTGTGTAAATATGGTTATGTAAAAAATAGTAATGCAATAGTAAACCAGCAACTGACAATGAGATTGGACACTATGAAGGTATCCAGGGTTTGCCAGACAACATGTGCATGGAGGGTGGGGCTAAAATAACACACAGACACACACAGATTTAATAGGAGAGATTGGACCTCTTGTCGCATTGCAATACTCCTTTGCAAACACTGTGATTCTCTCATTACTCTCCATTATGTTACATGTGTGCATACTCTAGGGGTTTCTCTACCTGGGCTAATAGGGAAACAAGATGTAAGGTGTACTACCACCACCACACACACACAGACACACACACACACACACACACACATGCATCAACACACACACACAACACAAAAACACACACCCCTGATAAATTAGGTGTGGTTGCAAATGTGCTGGAAATCTGGAACTAAAAGTTATACCGGAAGTGACGTCAACAATTCAGCCACAAGGAATCAGGCTGAATTCTAGGCTCATGGTACCCAAAATAAACAACCAAGGAACGTTGGTCCTCGGTTTGTTATTTTGTGGGAAGGACAAGGCAAAGTTACGTTAACTTACAACACCAGGTTTAATATAAACCAATAGCAATCATAATAGCTAAAACTCTAAGATTATGGACAGAGCTAGAAAGCTTTGAAATCTGTCAGTGCCGAAAACGTTTTGTGTATTGACCATTTTGAGCCTCATAATCCATGGAAGGCAAACATGAAGCTATCAGCTTGTGTAATTTCCTGAAAAAGCTCCAATTTAAACCGTAGCTCACACACAATGCACTGTTTCAGTGGAAAAAACAAATCCTTACTTAAAGCTACATTTTCTGTTTTGCTGTTTCTTCGAAGAAGATATTTCTCAAACCAAAGGCATTACAAAGGTCAGTGAATATCACCCCCCTAACAATAACAGGGCAAACTAAGGGCCAGGAACTAGGAGCCAACAACTGAACTACAGACCAAGTTGTCAACATAATGTGGGGAATATCAACAGTATATACTCACAGTTTATTTGTAGGCAATACCTCTTGAATTCTGATCTGAACTCACGCAATGTTACAGAGTGAAAGTGAGTCGTCGCCATGCCTTAATATTCCAGCTATGCAGCTCTGAACCCCTCAAACTGAGCCTTCTTAACATTTGTGGAATCACAAATTCCAAAATCTATTCTTGAATTTTGAGACATCTTTGAATGGAGTCAAATGAAGTGTCACCGATACATATACACCATGTCCACCTTCTTAGAGTTTGCACTTGCCATAACAAGCTTAGTTAGACATAACAAGCTTAGCTCTTAATTTGAGAATGAAAATGAAATCCAAAAGACATGTGGAGAATATAAAAACCCATGACATTAAAGTTATTGTAAAAAGCTGACCAAGAAAAACGATTACTTATTAATAACCTATGAATTTGTCTCGACTACCTCCATATATACATTGGTTTTTATTCAGAATGTTTTAAGAAATGGCTTTTATTCTACATGTTAAAACAAAATTGGTACTTAAAATTAAGGTGCTATAAGTTCAAGTTTATTGTTAATATTGATTAATGGTAATCTTAAATCTCAGGACTGGGGAAGT
The DNA here is from genome assembly GCA_027123675.1 of Molva macrophthalma. NCBI lineage: Eukaryota > Metazoa > Chordata > Actinopteri > Gadiformes > Lotidae > Molva > Molva macrophthalma. The sequence goes on along the minus strand of JAOPJO010000118.1, from coordinate 8,872,464 downwards.
TATCGTTGATAATGATGCTCATAACACCTCATTATTGATAATAACATGTCATTCAGTTATCCATTACCACCAGAAACCAAACTTTTGATTAATTCAGGTTGCAACTCCTGTCACCGAAAACACACATCCTGTGTGGCGGAAGCGTACCTCTCAGAAGTCCCAGAGGCATTCCAGAAGTGAGTTTGTGCGTCTACACTGGCTACGTGGTGAAGCATGGTGGACCTGTGAGAAATACATGGATGAGCTTAGCAATGTACCTTTACACAAATATTGACCGGAGAAGGTATCCTTGACCACGCCATTGGAATCTGATTTACATCGTAGCAGGGAGTTTTTCCATCTTATGGACGGAATCACAAACAGAACTAAATCTTTGCAATATTCGAAGCAAATATTTTGCAGTTTGTCATTGATTTCCACTTTCTTTTGGGCTCATCTCTCAGGTTTCTCCCTCTACTAGGCTACTTGCATGTCTATGAATAAATCAAACTAATCAAACTTTGTAAACCAAATGTAACTTCGGACAAATACTTTGGAATATAACAGTACCAGAAAATGAAACCCAGGGAGAAAGTTCAACTCTTTATCAGCCTACTGAACCAAAACCAGTAGTTGGTATTTGAAAACAACCAGTCTACATCACCATGGATCAAATTTCAATGTTAATCTAATCTGCTTCAAACAATATTGGCAATGATTATTGTTTTTTTGGATCTCAGATCTCAGATCTCAGCTGCTGAAAATAAAACTGTATCCCTAAACCCAAGGCATGCAAGCACTCACACGCTCGCACACACACATGCGCTCGCACACACACACACACACACACACACACACACACACACACACACACACACACACACACACACACACACAC
>JAOPJO010000118.1:8740763-8759863 GCA_027123675.1 Molva macrophthalma | reverse complement strand
TCTCTCTCTCTCTCTCTCTCTCTCTCTCTCTCTCTCTCTCTCTCTCTCTCTCTCTCTCTCTCTCTCTCTCTCTGTGAATGGTGTAGTGAACCTACAGCGATGCACTGCCTCATGATGCACGACTGCTTCATGCGGCCCGGCCCGCCGAATTTCTTCATGTCGTTGCAGAAGTGACACGCCCCGCACTCGGTGCGCGTGCACGCCTCGCACCTGCGGCAGCGCGTCCTGCGTCTCCGGGAGCCGGACGCCCCGCGACCGGTCAACAGTTTGACCGCCGGCGATGCGGGGGAGGCGGCCATCTTGGGTTTGGGTCGGTTGGGGGTCGGAGGAGGTGGAGGCTAGAGGGATGGAAAGAGTGAGCAGGTTGGGAGAGTGTGTGTGTGTGTGTGTGTGTAGTGAACACACAGAGTGGTGTTGGGTTCCATTAGGGTTAGGTTCGTTAGCAAACCAGCTAGAGGGTGCTAACTGCTGCTGACCTGTGGAACACTAGAAGCACAACTTCTAGTTATTTAACGTCTATAGCTTCTAGTTTTTCTGCTTCTATGTCTGAAGCTTCTAGTTGGTGTGCTTCTATGTCTATCGCTTCTAGTTGTTGTGCTTCTATGTCTATAGCTTTTAGTTGTTGTGCCGCTATGTCTTTAGCTTCTAGTTGGTATGCGTCTATGTCTTTAGCTTCTAGTTGTTGTGCCTCTATGTGTATTTCTATAGCTGGAGCCCAGATTACAATGGTAGCAACAAGCAAGCCTGGTTTGATATCTCTGACAACTCGTTTTAACATCAAGTCAAGTTTGGTCAGGAAAAGCAGCCAGCATCTGTTTCATATCACCTTGTCACAAAAGTTGATAGAATGTCCAAAAATCGGAGGTGTTAAGTTTAACTTAGCATACAAATCTGTAAGTTGAAGCAATAACCGAATCTGCCGAATCATCATTAAAGTCAATTCAAAACCCATGAATGGGAGTGAAATATTGTTACCTTGGTAGCGTCAGCTGGCCAGGAGACCACAGGAACTCCACTGATGGCTAGTTTGGGGTCGTCATCTGCATGCTCTTTGAGGAGGACCTAGGACATTAAATGTTTTACGTTTTACTAATTTTGTCATTTAGCAGATGCTTTTATCCAAAGGCATTTAGGACTATTATTTAGGACTTCTTGCTGTAAACCTTAAGATACAAACCCAAACCCTTTATGCTGGGAGTGAAACACCCTAACCACCAGACTATTCCGTCCCCAAATCTAGGGACACAGTTTGTGTGTTCCTCACCTTGAGGGATACACCCTAGCCGTGCGAAAAACGATGGTAAAAAGGACGCGAGCGCCCATCCGCACTAGATTAAACGACGCAAGTCCCCAGCTGTGAGAGATTAAAAAGATGAAATCCCTACAAAGCCGGCGACGGCGAAGCCTGAGTTCCACAGAAACGTCATCCAAACCCAGCTTCCCCTGATAGAAGATCAGTCATGATAGCACCTATCATGGCTAACATGAAGTTAGCCATGCATACTCAAAAGGAAAAAAATGAGCCAGCAATCCAATAAATATTTTAGCACACCAATTGCAAACAAATAAAAAGAAAATAAATAAAAATAATATATAAGCACACCACACCATGCGCTGTTATGTTCTGATGTGATAATAGGAAGAGCTGAGTTGGGGGTGTCTCCCGGACGGGGGAGGGGGGGAGGGCTCTCGCGCATGTAGCATCGAAGCACTGGTAGTCACACGGTAGTCGCACTCTGGCCTGTGGATGGGTGCCCACGTACCTTGATGTGTCCCAGCAGCGCCTGCGGATCCTCTAACCCTTCGGGAACACACTTCTTGTTCTCAGGGAGGGCCTCCAGCTTGTTCACCAGAGCCTGGAGGCCCTCCAGCTCAAACTCCGTCAGGTGGGTCCGTCGGCCTCCCGGCTCCGGGGCCGGGGGGTCGCAGGGTCTTCTGGAGAGGTCTTTCAGGAACGCGGGCGTGTGGATGTATCTGTCCTCGGAGTCTTGCTGCAAGGCAGCAGCTTTCACGTGTCCCGGGGTGAGATGATCGCCATGGGAGCAAGGGTCTTCTTCCTGGGAATCGACTTTGTCCCCCTGGTGGTCCCTGGCGCGGGTCTCGTCCGCGTCCAGGGCGGGAGAGTCCGAGGTGGGGCTCGCTGTGCTCATCTTTACCTCAGTGCCTTGAGACGGTGGAGGATAAGCATGATGAAGCTAGGCTAACTAATGCACTGCAACCTGCAAAAGGTATTCAGGTGTAGTGCTAAAATGAATAGAACATTCATTGAAAAGTCGATGACTTCTTGATACAATGGCTATATCTGTGGTTTATGAAGTAAAAATGATTTAACCTGCTGCTTATAGCTTAAGAAATGTTAATATTTGGTTTACTTTAAATGAAATGAAAGTCCCTGTGGGCTCTGGTAACTTCTGGTTTGTGGTAAAGACACTTCTGTTTGTGGTCTACCAGACACTTCTGGTAGACATTCTGGTATCTGGTAGACATTTTTGTAGGCATAATTCCTCAAAAAAACAATGAAAATGAAAATCAATAGATAAAATAAAAGAACACAGTCGTGCTCCAGTATCAATGAGTTAATGTGTATTTCTTACTTTGAAGCATGCGTTCTCTGTGAAACTCCTTGGAGAGGTAGGACTTTTTGGTCAGGCAGTAGACGTACCGCTCCAAAACATACCAGCACATCTCATGGTAAAACGGGTAGCGAAACTTGGAGTTCACCTGAGAATCAAGGATAGGAAGTGAGTATTGTTAGCTACTCACTACACACACAAGGTACCCAACCACACTTTACACTGTAAGTTTGTCTATAACAAGAATAAAACCCCACGTACCCTCTGCAGTACCCTCACGCACCACTACCACAGGTTGAAACACACTGGGCTATGTGTCGCTTGGTTAACACTGTATCTGACGCTGTCGATAATTTGCAGGGACACAGACAAATTCCTATCTGCTACCACTGGAAGTGTGGCACTGGCCCGTCACAGTGCTTCACCCGGCTGTTTCAGCTGGTGGAATACTCAGGCCTTGTCCGCACATGGGTATGGGTATGTCTAAAAACATTGTACTTTTCCTGCATTTTTGCCTCTCGTCCACACCAAAACGGTGTTTAAGTTGTGGACGGATATATATATTTTTTTGTCTACACCAACAACGTTGGTGCTGTTTTAACCCGTAATTGATTCCTTGGGAAATGATTCCTTTAAAGCAATGTGTTGCACCTAGACCAGGCATAACATCACTATATGCACTGCAGGGACTGAAGGAAATTGGACCTGATTAACTTTCTAAGTGATAAGCTGCAATGGACCCATGCTATCTATAGCCCCTTCCACACATGCAGTCTATCCCATTTATGTTCCAGAACATTCCCGCATGGGGTCATGTGTGAATGGGAACAAAATCTTTACTGACAATGTCCCACCTCAAGACCTAGCAACATTTCCGGACCACTGCCAGTACAGCTGTGTTGGGCGAGCAAGCCAATCACAAGACTCCGCTGAGGACGTAGCTGCATGTGTGAATAGTGAAAATAACTAGCAGTGCCTTAAAGGTTATCCCAGTTATTTGTCGGGAACTATGTGTGAAAAAGGCTTCTTAAAACAACGGGTGTTAATCTTCCTGCTTGGTCTTTCAAAACTGCAGTGAAGGAAGGAGAGGTCCGCTATCAGGCTCTAACCTTCGTCCTGTTCTCTATCTCATAGATGCTGAGCTGCATAGGAATGTTGAAGCTGTGCAGAATGTTGCCTCCAAACACCAGGGTATCCTCGGGGGTGTAGACAGCATGGATCCATCCTATATGTCAAGGGAGAACAGTGAATAGAATTCTGGTTAGATTTATATTATTGTTTGGTGAGTGCTGCTAGGCAGTGTTCTTCTTAGGCTTTATTAGTACTTTATGGATTAGGATTTAAGGATTAGGGTTCGGGTTAGGGTTCACCTGAGGGGATGAAAAAGGTGTGTCCCTGCTTCAGCTCCACTCTCTGGCACCCGTCGGCCCGGTCCCCCAAGAAGACATCGCTCTGCTTGCCCGACAGCACCCAGTCCTCATACAGGGCCAGGTTGTGAGGGGTGGGAGGCACCAGCCAGAAAACCTGGAGAGAAACACACACTGGAGGTCAATGTCACTTATTCTGGGCCTTAGGGTCAGAGGTTAGAGTGTCACATGGCCCATTTGTGTGACGTCATGTTGTGAACTTAAACCACTCCTTTATGGTAAGGTTGTACAGCTCTGGAAAGGACAACACAGCGGCGATCAGTCCCTCTTCCATCTTCACTGTTGCTCGGTAAACAGCGGAGTGATACAATGCTAACGCTACATGGTAAACAAGGTTCTTCTTCCCGTGGGCGTCTTCCGGTCTGGCCACCGCGGTGTGGCGGCTGGGTTGCGTTTCTCCCACGGTTGATTCTGTTCAACTTTTCGCCGCATGCCAGCTGCATCTTTTTTCGCAACCCCATACAGCCCCCACCGCCGCAGCTTAAACGCATTACCCCCATTCAAATGAATGGTTGAACTGGCGTTTTCGCCACAACGCCTGATCCAGTGTGAATCAGGCCTTAACGAGCCATGACACGTCCTATACTAGCTATTAACAATGCATTTGATTGGTAGAAATGCAGTCTGATAATGTAAGTGAGATGTATCCTCGCTGATGCATTTGATACATATATATACGCCTTCTATCCCACTATATTTCTTCCTCTCTTCCTAAGGGTTAGGGTTAATAACCCTAACCCTTAGGGTTCCTAACCCTCCCTCTATCTGCCCTCTACACCGATCTCTGCAGGTGCGTTTAAATGAGTGGGGTGGGCTTGTACTCTTCTCCCATTCACTCACAATCACTCACAACATAACACAACCTGATTTCCATCGAGCTTGAGAGGGACAGGAAAGGGCTTGTTAAATGTGTATTAAAGGCATAACAGCATGTATCACGAATTGCTCCATTTTCTTAACCAAATAGACACATTCAGTACTTCAAAGTATCTTCATTATAATTTACCTTTTTTCCCTTGAAGACGTGATACCAAACCGAAGTCCCTCCGAAATCAATGTGGAAGTCTGTATAGCAGCCCTTGACGCTCATCAGACAATACCTACAAACAATAACTCATTCATCTCAGTCATTACGTTCTACAATATGACTTACTAATAATAATTATACATTATTAAAGCCAATTAAGCGATTAACTGGCTTTAATTAAGAGCTTTTCATGTTTCATGTATGTTTCAAATGTTTAAGTCAACGTTCCTAAGTCACTGCCTCTTTCTTTCATTCAATACATCTGTATTATTAGCCTCATTGTTTTAGATTTCCTTTCCTTACTTCAATAGTCCTTAATTATTACCCTCCTTCTTTTCCATTTCCTTTCCATTTCCTAGATCTCTTAAGACAATCAGATCAGACAATCAGAATGTAACTTGACAGGATAACTTGACAGAAACTACAGTCAGATGTGTACAAATCATAGACCAGAATATAGTCTATACTTTATATTTATCAAGTTACATCTGATCTGGGATCCAGCAGTCCTACTATGTTATACCAGGACTTCTGGGGGGAGACAGCACAGAGCCTGGCCCAGAAACCAAAAGTTTAAAGGGGTCGAGTTCTGGCATTGTATGCATACATCTTATTCTGATATTCAACATTATTTCACAGGATCAATTTACAACAGCCCAAAGCCTTTGTCTATTTATCTCTCTGATAAGCCAATCCGGGAGACTCCAACCCCTCCCCCACCACCACCATGATGCACTGAAAGTAGATCAACACTGGACACCTTTAACTCTTTAACATTATTGTATTACCTACACAAACAAAAAAAGGTATACATGGGAGACATAAACAATTAAAAGTAGGTATTGTATCATTACTTCCTTGCACCCTGTATGTGTATGTGTCTATAACGATGGGCAGAAAAAACCAGAGGGAGACAATTACAGGGAGGGGGCCATTACATCACAGTGGTCGTTTTATGGTGTCCATGCAGTGATGCTACAGCTGCTATAGCAACCACTATGTGTACTTACAGGGAACAAAGACTGTTTAACACACTAGCAATAGAGAACGAATAAATTATTCTTTAGAATCCATTTCCTACCAATATCATGTTATGAAAATCTGTCTAAATTAGACAAACTCTTAAACTGGTTTCAACAGCAACCACAGAGTGCTTATCCAAGATTTGAAGTTTGCAACTAAGTAAAGCGATTCCCAAATGTACACACCTCTGCACTTTAGGGTACTTCATCTCTGAGATCACGTTGGTGGACTCGGTTTGTCGTTGCTTCAGTTCAGACGGCCACATGTTGTCAACCCAGTCCACTAGATCCACCTGGGAAAGACAAAGTGGATCAGCACTCTCTCTGTAAACTACCGTACTGTCTGACACTCTTAAGATATTATAAGATAAGAGAAGATCTGATGAGATTAAGATATGATGATGTACTTTATCAATACTACAAACAGAGTGAGGGTGTCACCACGACAACTGTACAAGACAAGTTATAGGAATTAAAAGAGATAATACAAAAAAAGAGTAAAGCAGGAGCAATGAATGTAAACATTATTAAAGGACCCCCTCTGTTTGCATTATTGAAACTTGACCATCAGTCATCAATGCCGTTGATATTCTGAGGGACTTTCTCTCTTTACCACAGTGGGGCGTTTGATGAGGTGCTCCAGCTTGGTGTGGCTGAACTCTAAGCTGATAACGTTGAACAGTTTTTCCCGCTCTTTCTCTGGGGTCTCATAGTAGCGGACAAACTGCGCCATGCTCATCTCTGAGCCCTTCTGCGTGCTCACGTCCATGACGTCCACCGAACGACGGCTGCCTGAAGAAAACGCAGAGCACTGTACATATAGTCAATCAAGGATATTCACCTTAAAGTGTACATCAGTGGAAAATAATCAGTGACAGTTGCTACCCGGAAGTTCCTTGGGGCATCCAATTCGGAGATAATCAACAAAAAAAAGACTTTTAAAGTAGTATTTGATGGTAGATGGTTAATTAAAGTTTTAGTTGTTAAACTTCCATTTTTATAGTCTTTATGACAGAAACGCATAATATCTGACTACAGTGACACAACTTGTAAACCCTTTGTTGAACTCATGGCCCTTTGTATGTCTTTGCATGCTTGAAAAACTAATTAAGTTCAGGTGTGGACTATAACTGCTGTGTTGTGTCAATTGTACTTTTTTTAACAATACCACAACTTTCATCAATCTCTCTTAGTCTTTACAACTTTATTGTAATAGTTTGGTATTCCACTATTACATAACTGACACGGAAATGTTTATTCTTTCCATTTGTCCGTAGGTGTTCAAATGTTACGATCACGACAAATAGATCTACGGTCTGTAGTTGAAACATACTTTATTAGTGTATGTAACCTGAAGATGTTTGGACCATGAGAAATAGTTATACGGTCTGTAGTTTAAAAACACACTATATTAGTGTATGTAACCTGAAGATGTTTGGACCATGAGAAATAGACAGAACACATTTTCAGACAGAACTACTTACCAACTAAACCTTTAATTTCACTGACGGTAAATTCTTGGTCAGGCATTCTGTATTAGTTGAAACAAATCATAGACAGAAGATCAGCTTAATTTAGACCTACAGCCCTGCATTGCAATGCCAAAAATAAAAGTAATTCAATATTTAACTTGTATTACCTGATCCCGAGGCCATCTTTGTGTTTGAATATAAGTGGGCTCCTTAGAGCTTCTCGCTGAACATATTCATAGGTGAAATCTGTGACACAATAAGTTTATAAATCCAATGTATTTTCAGAAAGCTAAAGTGTGTTATTTATTATATATCATTGAATAACAATTGAATAGGTGGTGTATTACCTTTGCCTTCCATCGCATGGACAAACTCTGCATTGTATCTATTACTGGCGAGTTTTTCCTCTAAGTTAAATCCTCTGATGTTGACAATTTCTTCCACGTCAGAAAAGTCTTCGTTTTCATCGTACATCCTCCGGCAGATGGAGCGCTGCAATACAAAATAAAGCATGATAACAATGGGAACAACATAGGGATCAGAACCGAAAGAAAATGAATACATTCTTAGCGGATAACAATTTCCTAGTCAAAAAATATTTCTAGATTTGAAAGACTACTGTCCTGTAACGTTGAGTTATGTCAAATGTCTCAAATCCTTTTTGACAGACAATCATGCTGGCATAGTATTCTGGTGTAGTTATTCGTTATTATACAAAGTAAGGTTTGTTAGCCGTTAAAAGGAACCACAAAGTCCCTTTTTTATGTAATGATTCAACTTGTGTGGTTCTTTAAAATATTGATGTACCCAATTAACGTTAATCATAAAACTCATGTACAACATATGACTGCTTTAGCTCAACAACGGCTAATGCTAACCATCTTAAACAATATTGACGTTAATAGGAATGTTAAAACAACGTTGATCTTAGCTCGGCTAAATAATGAGCTAGCTGTCTATGTGATGCTCATTACAGCTAACGCTAGGTTGTCGATAGGATGCTACACACCAGCTGGCGTCCAGATTCCGCACACGTTTCCATGCTCTGAGCCATCATCTGGCATGGGGGGGGGGGGGTTCCACTGACTTTGAGGGGAGAAAAATAAATCGCATTTACTTAAAAATGCTTAGCAAGCTTTCTGGTTCAAAACAACGGAACCATGTTTTTGTGGTATTACGTCACCGCACCAGGAGAACCATAACATTGTAAGACGACGTCACGGCTTCATCATTTCACTACTTCACACAAATAACAAGGGTTACGGTTTTTTCCTCTATAAAGGAAGTATGGCTTTATTAATAGATAACCGGACATGTGCGATTCATTTTAAAGCATTTCACACAGTCATCAAACGAAACCTTAAATTGTGTTTCACATTACACCAATATATATATATATAAATATATATATATATATTACAAGTTTATTAATTAAGGGATGTCACTATCAGGTTGGCGGGAGATAACAGTTGTATATATGCTATTATATATGTAACGGTAGCATAACACAATACATTACGTATCTTTTGTTGAGTATCAGATATGATCTTGTTTATCCATGACAATGTGTCACAGATAATATTCTAGGCTTTATTCTAGGCTATTTCTAACCCTAACCTGTCAGTTATAGCGGATGTTCTGTAGTCGCAGGGACTTGTGGGTAATCCAAGGTGCAGTTATCTACTGTCTACGTTCAGTCGGTCCGCTGGAGAGTTAAAATAATAGTTAAAATAATATAGGAGGACCCCTATACCATCGCAGTTCAAGTGGTTAAATGTTACACATTTGACATGTGCATTCACTTTGGTCGTGTATTCAACTAATTCACGTACATACATTGTTGCCGGTCGCCCACTTAACCTACGAACGCAATGAGTCTGAACGAGCATTCATTGCAAGCCCTGTCGTGGAGGAAACTGTACTTGAGTCGAGCAAAACTAAAGGCTTCCAGCCGGACATCGGCTCTACTTTCAGGATTTGCAATGGTAACGTAATGTCCCTGGCTCGCTGCAAAATGGCGAAAGTGGTCGTCAACACGGATAATAATGTTGTTTGTTTTTTAGGTGGCAATGGTGGAAGTACAGCTGGACAACAGTTATCCTTATCCGTCTGGTCTGCTGATCGCATTCAGTGCCTGTACCACGGTGCTTGTGGCTGTTCACCTTTTTGCTCTTATGGTCAGTACTTGTATTTTGCCCAATATAGAGGCTGTCAGCAATGTGCACAACATCAACTCTGTACAGGAGTCCCCACATGAGAGAATGCACCGACATATTGAGCTCGCATGGGCTTTTTCTACTGTCATAGGTACCTTGCTTTTTCTAGCCGAGGTGGTTTTACTCTGCTGGGTCAAATTCTTGCCTGTCAAGAGCAAAGACTCTGCAAATAGTACTATTTCATCTGGGAGGGCTGCCGCCATTACTTCCACCTCTATTATGGTTCCGTTTGCTTTTGTCTTCATTGTCTTTGCTGTGCATTTCTACCGCTCCCTGGTCAGTCACAAGACTGACCGACAGTTTCAAGAGCTGGAAGAACTGTCTAATCTAACCAGGCTACAAAATGAACTGGACCACAGAGGAGACTCTTCTATGATGCATGTTCCCAGCTCCAACTTCCCATAGAAAAACTGACAAGCTTGGATTTGGCTTGTCCATAGCCACGACATCATTTTCATTTGTAAAGAAATATCCTAACAAACTGCACACAAGTCGTCCACAGTGCACTTAATTACCAGTAGAAAGTAAAATGTCTGAGCAATGAAACGACAAAACAATTTAATCCATTTGCTGTATCTGAATAAAGAATAGTCTTTACATTGATTACCTTAGCTATCTTGCTTAAATACTTGCGGTTTTGTAGGATGCCATTAGTTATGTTATCATGTTTACTATTGTAGTTCTTTGCAACCCAAGTCAGTGTGCTAATCTAATGCCTGCTGTATGAAAACTTAAAATCTGCCAACCTTAATATTTGTGGAGTTTTAAACATGTCTCTTGTTTTAATAAATCGTTTTTACCTATATGACATTTGATTTATACTAAATCTGTGAATGCTATATGTTCCATATTTTAGTATTGTCATACCAACAAGGAAAAATATTATATTTGGAAGAGGGAAACTATTGTAAAGTTTGTATCTTTTGTACCATAAACTTTGACTGATGTTTTTAATAATGTATGTAGGCATAACATGTTATTCCTTGTTAACACATTAGATGAATTCATCGAAGGAATTGTACTTCTATAATCTGATGTCTGATGTCACAATTTAGAAGGCATGCCTTTGGCTGTGAGGGTGAAAATGTACATTTTGCATTGGAATTGCACATTTTGAATGTTACCACAGACTAATACACTCAATCAATAGACTTTGTATTTTAGGTGTTCTTTATTTTCTTTGACTTTCCTTGAGAAATCACTTGTTGGATTTCTGAAAAATTTGAAGGAAAAACTATTTTGCCAGTCAATTTATGACATGTCACATTTAGCTCATGGCGTCCCTCAGACTGTTGCATTAAGAATAAGGCACTGACTTCATTTTAATGACCAATAATTATAATAACTTTTTGAAGAAGGTTGATTCTGCTTCCATCAAAACCAACTGTGCATCCAACAGCTCCACCTAAACACAAAAATGAATAACAATAATCAGAATAATGGGAAGAAGTGAGTTAAATACACCTGTTCCAACCAGTGGTTCCCACCGTACCTTTGGGATGGGACTCTTGGATGGCATTGGAGCAACATCTCTTCCACAATCAGACAGTGTCCCACATTTACAGACTCCGTCCACCCAGAGGCCTTCGTAAATCTGACCTCGCTCCCAGAATAGGAACCTCCCGTGGCCGTTCTTCTTTCCGTCCTGCCAGCTGCCCTCGTATCGGTTTCCGTTTGCTTTGAGTAAAAAGAAAAACACCTTGACCTTTCCTGGACGAGGTCACCACTACTCAACTATATTTCATTCCATTTGAAGAGCTTGCCCTTACCCAGCTGGATCATGCCCAGTCCGTGATGCTTGTCGTGAAGCCACGCCCCCTCGTATATTTCTCCATTGTCATAGTGCATTCTACCCCAGCCACTCCTTCGGCCATCACTCCACTCGCCCTTATAGACAGCCGACGTACTGTAGAAGTATGTTCCATGTCCCTAAGGAAATTCATAGTATCCATGTGTTTCAAGGAGTGTCACAATAGTACATTGTATATAGGGTAATATGGTGCAATACATACATGTTTTTTGTCATTTTTCCATTCACCAGAGTAGAGTCTTGCGTATTGGTTGGTTTTTGGACATAGTTTGCTGTAAGTGCCGTATCCCTCGCATTTTCCAAACTTCCAGTCTCCATCATAGATGGCAGCTGCCTTTTTCCAAACCTGAGTTCCTTTTCCTTGATATAAATTCAATGTTATAGGTTATGTACGATGCAGCCTTAGTGACTTCCTTTTATAATGGGCTAGTTCAGTTTGCTAGCCTACACTTCTTACCATGTCTCTTGTTGTCCTGCCATTCCCCGGTGTATTCATCTCCATTTACCGAGTACACTGTTCTACGCAGTCCGTTTTTCTGGGCCTTTGTGTCCCATAACTTTGCCAGGGGTTGGACTTTGTGGGTGTTCTTCAAAAATGGCATGGCTTTGGGTAGATCTACATGAATAACCTCATATAGAGACATAAGAGATGACATGCGATAAGAAAAAAGGGCAAAAGTTATGGGTAAGACAAATTAGAACATCATTCCATCTATGTTCTACTGACCAATTTGAAAGGCCATTCCTTTAACATTTCTTTGAACCAGCACTGAACGCCACTCACTATTTGCATGTGTTTCAAAGGTTAACATTTTAACACATGGTTAAGGTTGTATATGTGTAGGCAAAAGTTTCACTTTAATTAGGTATCCCATCCTTTTGTATTTTTTTCCTCGAACTGTGTTTTTTTCTTTATGGCTTGCTGGCTATCCATAAAGCCTCACGTGTTGACCGTGTTTTGATACGCTCAGCCATGTGTGGTTTTGGACTGTGTGACAGTCAACCTAACTAGTGTAGATCACAGAAGTAGGTTAGGCCTAGGAACATGTAAATATGAATGATGCAGCCTACCTTTAACATATGTCGAAATGACGAACGCCTATTGATAAAGGAATAATCGAGTTGTCTTCCAAAGCCATGCGTTATTTTTTAACCAAATACGGCAACATGCTGTTGGAATAGCCTACCCCGAGATCAGGACCAGAACCAGACTAGAACCAAACATTCTGGCGAATGTTACGCGTCGCTGGTAACCTAGCAACAGGCCGTGTCCTACTCTGGTTCCCTTTCTCCTTGGATTGTAGGACTGACGTTAGGTCCAGGTTAATGAGACCCACATACCATTAGATGCCATTAGCTGAGTGTTTCTCATGCAATAGTACTGTTATATTATACAATCAACCCAAAGTCACTCAGAAGCACGTATATGAGGCCATGTCAGCGCGCATGCTCAGTTCGAAGTACCCGCTGTGTGTGTGCGTACACTAAACAAAAAGCACACATACATTCACACGCAACGTACATGCACAAAAACTCATACGCAACTCACACATACGCAAACATTTCTACGCAAACTCCCCAAAACACAAACATTCATACGCAAACACACCGACAAAACACATAGGCAAACGCACAAACCAACGCAGCACTTCCGAGTGGCGAGAAGAGTGGGTTGAGTCATCTGCTGCATAATCTATTGTAGCCTCCGTCCCATAATGTCTTTCCCGAGACTGCAAACTGAATGGGATGAAATTGAGTTGGAATATCAACAACTACAGGCGAGTGTGATCTAAAAGGTTTTAGGGACGTTAACTCGTTCACTGATAGCATGTTTGTGACATCACTTCACTGTGTCACGATCAGATATAAACAGCTAGTTTACTTATCCGGCTCATTCTTTGTACTTGTACTTGTACTTCTCCAAAAATATAAAACTGTTAGGATTGCACAGAACTATTTAAAAATAGATTTGTGTTTCCTTGAGGTATTCCCCTGCGTGGGGCATCCCTGTGTGCGTTGACGCTAGCTAAGAGCTAACGTAAGCTAGCTTTACCATTAGGTAGACAGGAGGAGGCTAACATGGGTTGACACTTTATTACACTTCATTCACAAAACTTCACATATGTATTCATTTTCAAACGAAGGTCATACATTCACTTGATGAGCTATGTCTGTTTGAACGAGTGCATCAATCTCATAATCTAATCTAATCTCATATCTAACGTGATGTTCGCTGGTTTAGTTACAACACACATGTGCAAGTAAACACATTTGTTTTACATATAACTGTTAGATAACCGCATATCTGCGAGTATATCAAATACAATCATATTTGATCATGTTATCACAATGAACAAATATTGATTTGGCGGGTTTGTAGAATCACTTTGCCAACGTTGTAGGGTTAAGAAATACTTTTCTCTTTTCTGCATTTTGAGGACATGTCTGACATTGATATTGTTATTGATCAGGGCACGCAGTTTAACACAACAATCGTGATATTATCGTTGATATGTTCTCTCTTATCACATTTTCCGAAGCCTTGCTGACATTCAAGGTTTAATAATGAATTGTCATCAAAATCTTCATAACGGCAGCACTTATCATTGTCAGTATTTTCGTTACTTGTCAGAAAACAATGAATTAAGGAATAACCGTGAAACTATTATTGTGTAATAATTGTTAAAGACAACGTCAATATGATTTCCGCAAAATGATATATTTCCAAGTGAAACAGGAGAGATGGGATTTTATCCTTTTGGATTTGATTGAATAGCTTGCTAGCCGTTTATGAGGAAGGGAAACATGTCAATTATTAATTTAACTCTACGCCAAAAATGTAGAGGAAGTTGGGTTTATTAAAGTTTTCTAAATTACATTGTAGCATTTCTGAATAATAAGAGGGATACTGCTATGTGCCTGGTACTATATGTGAACTTAGTGGCACACAGCTTAATATAAGGACGGGTATGTTAGTTTTAATTTTCTTGATGGTTGTACATGTTTTATTCCTTACAGGAAACTCACAAAGTATACAGACAAAAACTAGAAGAACTCACTAGCCTTCAGTCCACGTGCAGCAGCGGCATCAGTAAACAAAGGAAATCGCTCAAAGACATAAGGCACAGTCTGAAAAAGTAAGTATATACTTTTTGGACAATCTCAGAGTTGTAGTAGTCGGTGACAGTCCTTCACTGGAGAGCACCCAAGTCACAGAGCTGTGATATGGTGGACTTGAGCTAGTCCAGTGTATCACTCTGTTGAAATAAAGGTTGGTGGCAGCTGTACGAATCACAGTTCAACAGATAATGTTATTGAATTTAGTTTCCACCAGTTAACATGTTTATGAAGGATTTGTCACCAGTGTCACCTTAAGTGTTTCAAGTCAAACATAGTTTGACTTTATGCTAATGCCATTATTTCTTCACAGGTGTATACAAAAGTGTGACGAGAAAGAATTGGAAGTATTAAAAGACATCAAGATCCAAATCAAAGAAAAGGAAAATGTGTTCTTTGACATGGAAGCATATTTGCCAAAGAAGAATGGGTAAGAACATACACATTTCCTCTGTTCTGTGCTTGGCTTATTGGTTTACTAATGGCTAATGTTGCTTGTTTGTTTTTCAGCTTGTACTTAAATCTAGTTTTAGGAAATGTAAACGTGACCCTTCTCAGCAACCAGGCAAAGTATGTGAACCTTCTGGAGAAGTCAATCGAACATCATTTTGGATTTTGGGATGTAACCATGATTGATTCGTCATTTAACTACTTATTTCTATTTTTTCCTAGATTTGCATACAAAGATGAGTATGAGAAGTTCAAAGTTTTCATGACAATAATACTCCTGTTCGGGGCCATAACCTGTCTCTTCTTCTTAAATTACCGGTAAGTGATATTGATCCCGGCGCTCCAACCTCTCTGCTTTATCCTTGATGTGGTGTCTCATAGTCTTCTCTGTTCCAGTGTCACAGATGAGCTCTTCAACTTCTTGTTGGTGTGGTACTACTGCACGTTAACCATACGGGAGAGCATACTTATGTGTAATGGCTCTAGGTGGGTCCCTGGAAGTCCTCATTTCATTTGGTTAAAAGAGTTGTGTGGATTTCGAAACCTTGAAAGACGAGTCCAGCGATACTCAGTTTTTCTTATTGTCGACATCCCCAATGAAACAACCAAGGGTGACCTGAATACACACACGTTGCCAATGCAAGGAGTTAAACCAGGCCTGCATATGCTTGTAGCAGCCAAGTTGCACTTTATAGGTGCTGTTTCGGGGAATTCATCTTGCCTGTCAATCACATGTGCGTGAAATGCAACATTTCTCAATGGCGGAGAAACTTTGCGAGGGAGTGAGTAGAGAGGGAGGGGATATAAGCTCAGTGGCTTGTTTGTTGACTTCGCAATCATTAGGCAGACGGTACCAGAGCAGTAGCAGCATGGTCGCTTCATTGGGGAGGTGAAAGATTAGAAAATATTAGAATTGTTCTGGCTTTACTGCTAATTAATCCCAAATGAATGTGTAATTGTTACTCTGTCATTTGTATTTCCACGTACTGTTGTAGAATCAAAGGTTGGTGGGTGTCTCATCACTATGTGTCCACCTTTCTGTCGGGAGTCATGCTCACATGGTAAGATTGGATAGAATACATTTTATTATATTTGGTTAAATACAAGTAGTTTTTTGTGATTTATGTTTTTGTTTTTTAAAAGGCCAGAGGGACAAATGTATCAGATGTTCAGGAGCCAATTCCTGGCTTTCTCCATATATCAAAGTAAGTAATTAATGTTTACCCTCATAGTAAGGATCACGTTGATATGGACTGTACATGGTTATGGATCATGTCTGTTAAAATGTTGTAATGTGATGCTGTAATCGTACTGCTTCAACTCTTAACATAAACTTGGCACAGACTCTAAACTCGGAATTGGAATCTAGTATTAGATAACAATAGTTTGAGTAGTCATTAACTTTAGTTAATGTCGCAATGTGTAACATTACAATTAGCTGATAGCTTAAAATGATCTGGACATATCTGTAGTCAATGCTGATCAATAGCGATTTAAATAAGGTTATCAATAACATCACATCCTATAACTGATATATTCTACAAATAAAAAATGCTGGCCAGCCCGCACCTCTCTCTTTGTTTACAATAATCTTATTATCAACATTCCCAAAACCCCTCCCACTCACGCCACCCAGCCAGCCAAGCTACGCTAGTTTGCGCCATGCAGTTGCACAGCAAGTTAAAGTGGACAGAACACTGTTATTTTGTTTTTTTTATTCTGAAAGTCTATTGCCTACTATCTGGGAGGGGCTCAGTCATACACATTGCAACTTTAATGTGTAACTTCAGCAGCAGTTGTATGTAAGGAGTGTACCTTTGAAAACTTTACTATCGCAACCCTTGGGTTGCAACAACTGTGTTGCTAGTTAAACTAGATAACTATTAAAAATGAAAGACCTTTTATTGAACTATGGCCTTTTAACCCCTAAACCCCCCTCACTCCCAGTAGAGTGATACGGCTAAGTGAATGTCTCCAATGTCTCTCTTTTTTTGCTGTCCACAGGCTTCGTTCAGTTTCTCCAGTACTACTACCAGAGCGGCTGTTTATATCGGTTACGAGCGCTGGGGGAGAGAAATCAGCTGGATCTAACAGTAGGTAAGAAAAACATTTTCTGGCTGTCTATAGACTATGTCTGCATTGTGTCCCTTTGTCATGGTGTTGTACCCTAACACCACTCCTGTCTCTCTACAGAGGGCTTCCAGTCTTGGATGTGGCGAGGACTCACTTTTGTGCTGCCTTTCCTTTTCTTTGGCCATGTAAGTTCTGCTTCAGGCTTGCAAAGTTTAATTTTTATGTGTTTTTAATAGATCCAATGATAGCCGAGACTACTCCTTTTTTTCACAGTGCATGATTCATTTTAAACGAATAAAACTGATAAAATCGGGAGTTGAGTCAAAGATTAGAATAAGGTGTCCTCTTCGTATACAGCATACATTTAATAACATGTACTTTCTTTGTTTAACAGTTTTGGCAGCTCTACAACTCGATCACTCTGTTTCGCTTGGCAGGACATGAAGACTGTAAGGAGTGGCAGGTAAGAATTGGATGTTGGGGTTAGTGAGTACTTAAAGGTGTGAGTTTATCATCATTATCAGAATAATCTAAATTGAATGTTATGGATGTTCTAAAAAAAACAATACAAATGTTTCACTATGTTTGTGTAGTCCAGGCCGTTTGCTAGGTAATATGTAGGGTCCATTCTACAATTGTCAGACAAGCTGTGGATGAACTCCTGAAGTGCAGGTGTTCATCAAAGTAAAAATGTTACTTAATCAAATGTGTAGAACAGCATGTTCATCCTCGTGCTACGGAGTCAGAATTTGACAAGGAGGTTCTTGTGTACTTCCATCCTTTACAATAAGTGTTTTGTAGGCCTAGAAATTGGCTCCCAAATTGGCTTAAAATATCAACAATGTCATGTGACGTAAAAACCTCTAAACCCGATATTCTGGTATGAACCGGATGCTCCATCATGTGTCCTGATATTTCTAAAGTCAGCCTTCTTAATAACCATCCATTTATATTACTCAAGATCAATTTGTTCTATTTAAACGGTTATTCATGTCACATTATTAAGAATTGGATTTGTCAGGTCACTTGCTGTAACAAACGATGGTGAACAATCTACCTTTCTTTTTCTCCTAGGTATTTATGTTGGCCCTAACATTCCTTGTGTTGTTTACGGGTAATTTCCTCACCACTGTAAAAGTTGTCCACCAGAAAGTTCAGCAAAATCATGAAAAGGTGCAAAAGACGGACTAAGTGATTTCTGAAAAAGATCCAAATGGTCCACATTGCCAGTAAATGTCAAAGTGAAGATATGAGATACAATCTGCAGAAAAGGAAGCGGGAGCCACAGTTTTCCTCAGGCATTGATGAACGAACGTCGAGCCAAAGTGGTGGGTGGAATGATTTTTTCTAATCACTTAAGAAGGTATTTGCTGCACATTAATTAACTGGTGTACACCTTATAGATTGATCACTGCAAATTCTTGGTTGTTCGTGTAGATAAGAATTCTAATTTATTTTAATAATCTTTATTTGTGTATGGGCTAAGTGGGGTTTTTGTATGGTGTAGGAAGTGAAACCAATAGGGATTTCTCCAATGATATGCAATTTAAGAGGCTGGGTAGCATTTCTGTATCATGACCTTTATATCATTAGCCTTCAAAGACCTAAGTCTGTCCGGTGGCGGCTGCTTACACCCCCACGACGTGGTGCAACTGAATATTGCATATAGTGCTAATCCTTTCCCCCAAAAAAAGTACAAATGAGTCTTATGTACATCAAATCAATTGGACACTATGGTTAAAGTCCCAAGAAATTTGATTAGATCACCGCTTCCCCACCAGCCTTCAGGTGTCTGTGGTACACTGAGACACCTGAAGGCTGCTGCTTCCCCACCACCCTTCAGGTGTCTGTGGTACACTGAGACACCTGAAGGCTGCTGCTTCCCCACCACCCTTCAGGTGTCTGTGGTACAC
>JAOPJO010000118.1:8697585-8708085 GCA_027123675.1 Molva macrophthalma | reverse complement strand
GACCGAGGCCAGCAGAGCCCGTGAGCACGTCCTGGCCCAGGTGAGCCGGGTGCGAGAGGCCCTGGAGGAGGAGGAGCAGCGGCTCCTGGAGGCGGTCCAGCAGGAGGAGGAGAGGGTGGAGGAGGGCCTCCTCACCCAGAAGTCCCACTGGAGCCGGGCGCTGAGCGGCCTGGCGCAGACGCGCTCGCGCCTGGTGCACGTCCTCACGCACACGGCCGACGCCCAGCTGGCGGTGGGGAACTGAATCTTGTTTCTCCTTTCTTTGGGTCGTAAAACACGACGCGGGTCACACAGGCGTCGATTAATGGTTACATTCGTTTGTTACGGAAGAGCGGAGGAATTGCACGTATTAAAACAACGGTCACGAGAGACGACGACGTTGTCTACGTTAATGACCCCCCCCCCCTTTCCTTTTGTCTTCCAGACTTCCGGCCAGGAAATATCCGAAAGGTGATAAAGATGAGATGCTTCTTTTAAACAACATATTACATTTTTTTTAATTTATTTTTTTATCATTTTCACCATGAGGAAATCCCATGACACTGATTTATGTGTTATTGATGTCCTGGTTTGCGCGTGCGTTACAGAGTGGAGGAGGCTGAGGGAGTGGGGGAACCCTGTGACACAGACAAGCTGAACCTGAACGCGGCCTGCAGCGACAGCAAGCTGCTGAGGGGTCTGTGGGCCAGCGCCGTACTGCTGGGCCCCGCTGGTAAGGGCCCCCCTTGAAACCCCCTTGAAAGAAAATAGTAAAAGCTTTCCATCTCTCTATCTGTCTCTCTGTCTCTACCTCTTGTTTCTATAGCGTAGCGCCTAAAAGCAGTTGCTTTGCTTATTTTCATTTTGGGGGATTTTTAAGTTGTATGCACTTAAATGATTCCTTGCACTTTTTAGGGGTTTATCTTCATCGTTGAATGCACTGACTGTAAGTGGACTAAAGTGTCCACTTACTTGCTAAATCAATGTAATGACATGTAATGTTCTCACAGCAGATTGAATCATGGGGGTTGTAGGGAAAATGGGGAAAAACCAGACGACGTTTACTGTTTAAACCCTTTGCATTTGTTTTTAATTATTTTTCCTGATGACTGAACTACAACCCCCTGATTCCATCAGAATGAAAACATTACTGTTTGGGTGGGGCAGGATAGTCTCATAGTGGCTTTAGGGGGTTTGACTCCTGGCCAAATTGTTCTGGGCTCCATCACCATCTACCTGTAGGAATGCTCCTTAATGCATCTGAGTTCACTGTAAGTCGCTTTGGCTTAAAAAACAAATAAATGAAAAAGTAGAAAAAGGTATATTTATAGATTCTATCAGAGGAAAACCATCTTGAAACCAGCTTCATTAGACAATCTTTAACATTAAATCCATTCTCAAGACGGATTTCCTCTGACGGAATCCATAAAAATAGATTCCATCAGAGGAAAACCGTCTTGAGATGTCGGGAACACACCATGAGCCGGCCCTTAACATGAAGACCCTCCTCTCCTTCCCGCTCCGTCAGCGTACGGCCCGGCCGACCTGCAGTTCGACACGCGCACCGTCAGCCCCCTGCTGTCCCTCTCGGAGGACCAGCGCACCGTCACCTTCTCCAAGAAGCCCCGCGAGTCCCCCGCCTACGACCCCTCCCGCTTCGACAGCTGGCCCAACGTGCTGGGCACGGCGGCCATGTCCTCGGGCACCCACAGCTGGGTGACGGAGGTGGCGCAGAGCGGCGCCTACAAGGTGGGCGTGTGCTACCAGAGCATGGAGCGCAAGGGCCCCGGGAACGGCCCGCGGCTGGGCTACAACGACCGCTCGTGGGTGCTGTCGCACTACGACGGCGACTACTCCTTCTGCCACGCGGGGAAGCACCAGGCGCTGCAGGTGGTGCGGAGGCCCCGGAGGGTGGGGGTGCTGCTGGACTGGCCCAGCCGCACGCTGCTCTTCTACGAGCCCGACTCGGGCACCGTGCTGCACTGCCTCACGCACGCGTTCAGCGCGCCCCTGCTGGCCGCGTGCGCCGTGGCCGACCGCAGCGCCACCCTGCTGCATTGACGCGCAACTGCGCCCCCTTGTGGCGTTTTTATTTTAAAAAATGATCTTGGGCTAGAGTTAGGGTTTTTATGAATGGACTGATTAGTGCTGCTCCTCCGAAATTAATGTTTCATCATCGTCAGCAACCGACGACAGGTTTTGTTTTGTATTTTATTTTGTATTTAGAGCTATTTTATTGATTATCTGTATTAGTCTGTCGATCACATTATAGAGTCTTGACATACAATGAAATATGGACTTACTGACCATGTGCTTACATACTGTTTATTGATGTTCAATATTAATGCTGGTTCGTTGATCTACCTAGTGTCACATTGTAAAAGATTTTTATGAAAGGAAAATAACTACAGCTCCATAGGCTTTACAATTATAACATTTAAACTGTCATGCATTTCACAGTAAATCATTTTGTATGTTTACTGCAATGATATGGGCGTGGCTAGTTCTGGCGGGACACTCCTAGTCACGCACCACATGACAGATAACACGGTCCAATCAAACGCACGTACACTGATAGGTCCCTTTGCGAAGTGTGCTGAGCTGGATTTCCCCCAACCCAGCCTCCCCCTGGTTCTGCTCTGTATTGTATGTAACCTACATAAACGGTTGAGATATCTGATATACCCCATGGGGTGATTGTAAAGTGAGTGTTGGCCTAATTCTAACTCTACAAGAGTGGAACCATACCGCCAAACTGAAGTGTATTATCATTTCATGCAATAAATTATTAAATCTGACATATAATATTTATGTGCAAACAATTTATTCTGATGATTATCATGATGTAAGTGTGCTACTTTAATCCCTCCACCCATATTTTAACACATTTGCCTTTGCAACATAAGCACCATGTTCCTAAATTTGGTTGATTTAGCCTTGGGGCATAGACTTTAAATTAACTGTGCATTTTTGGTTTGGAGTATGGAATAAAATATGACCAACCTTTAAATGTATTTATTTATTATTTATCTTTCTTTCTTTACACCTGGATCCTGAAAGCCTCACAAGAAAACCTCTGTAGTTTCAGATATTAGGGCGTTTTGAGACACTACGGCTGTATTATGAGCAGCAGATGAAAGGTTTTTAACGAGTGTCCTACAAATGGAACGCATCCCTCTTGCAGTTGCAGCAGAATTCCAACATGTGGCAGCATTTTAAAATTAGGATTTAAACCACTTTCACATTTTACTCAACACTATAGCAAAACATTACACATTCTTTCAGTTTATATGAATAATGGATCGACTTCTACCAAAAGTCAAATAGGGGTTTCAAGGTTTACATTTGTTATATATTCAAACAAGCTGTTTAAAATGCATAATTGATACAAAAATGAACAATATTTTCTTTCATTACATTTAGCTATTAAGTTAACCATGCAAATCCATGACTTGTGGTACATTACTGTGGTACTGTGACTGATTGATAGTACTACATAATTGAATCTAATGAATATCACTTCAAATATCTGCCTTGATTAATAATTAAGATTTACAACAGACTTTGTTGTATCGATGCACCCATCATCCAAGGGTGAAAAAAAAAGAAAAGATGAACACAAGTAAAGAAGTAAAAGTTTAGCATTTTAATGCATAACTTCACTGCACACAACTATTAATCATTCTGGCCATGAGTAGAGGTCTATAAACAACAAGCTGAACGGAACAGACTTTTTCAAATTTCCCTATACTCTGTGTATTCTTTGAATTCTTCTTCACCTTTCATAAAGGACGACTGCCACACAAAAATACACTTCTGTAATGGACACCACCATGAAAACACAGCTCAGGTATGTCAGACGTTTCAACGGAAGAACCCTTCACGTCCATTTGTTAAACCCAACAATCATGCTTCGAGCAGAGTGGTCTCGACTCCTGTCTAGAGGGGCATGTGGCCCTGGACTCAGGGGGAGGCCCCGCCCAGGAGGGGGGGCGGCTGGATGCGGAGCTCTTCCCTCAGGTCTTCCAGGCTCTGCTCCCAGCGCCGCTCGTAGAAGATGCTGAGGACACAGCGGGCCTCGCGGCCGTTGTGCAGGGCCCACGGGCCCAGGGAGGTGAACAAGGACCGCACGCGACTGAGAGGAAAGAGGAACACGGGCAGAGGAAGCCATCAGCACGTTATCTAGACTGTTTCTCTATTTGCGAGGATGCTTCCACAACAGGTGGCAAATAGGTAACATGGCGAGGTGTAGGACTGTCCCAATTCAAGTTTATTTGGCTGCTGTTGTGTTTGTTAGTTAGTTTATTTAATCTTTTTTAAGGAAGAAAAAAAACAGCGACTTTTGGCGACTCTGAGGCTTCCAAAATAGGTATCAAGGGGATAGGAAGCATCCTTGCAATTGAGAAACAGCCATAGAGTAGAGTATTCTTCAGTGTATTTTGAACAATGATGGATCGCCTTTACAACAGAGCAGTTTGATTGTAGTTTCATTCCAGGGGAATGCATGAGATGTTTTCGTTTCTTGAAAAGATTTGCACAAAGTACATATGAACAGGCACAACTAATATATAAATGATGTTGTTGTGTCATCATGACATATCAAGTTGATATGCAAGTTTTGGTGGTTATCTCATAGCCATAGCATTAGCTCATAGTTATGTGATAACAGCATTGTATGTCATGACGACATGGAGCATTCCATGCCATTCAAATTCCTTTCAACAACTTCATAGAAAATATGCTATTGTTTACAATGCCAAACTATTGCATAATCCAAGCCATGAATGAAGTAAAACATATCTCAAATATATGTTTTATATATCTCAAACAACACACCTACCCTTTCCACCCATGAACCTGGGTTCAGAAGCTAATACCAAATAAACAAAGAATTGAAACGCCCCATGCTGAAAAAAGCGTTATAATGACTGAAGACGGGGAAGCGCTATAAAGAAGCCTGAGGTGACGGTACCTTGAACTGAGACGCAGTGGGCCCAGCGCTGCTCCTAACACACACATGGGCAGCCCGGTCTGCGCTGCTTCAAACCACTTCACCGCCACCTCACCTGGGGAAATACACGAGGGAAAACACTATTGTAAACTACAAACTAAAACCGTAAGACTGAGAACGTGAACAACAAATACAGTCAAAGTCATGTCAAATGTTTTTGTAGATCTCTTCATCTCAGTTAAAGCACACAAGCAAAGCAATGATCTACAAATGGTTTCTCCACAAACATCCTTTGCAGATGCTGCAAATACTAACACAGTGTTTCTACAGCCGGACTCACCTAGCATGTTAGTGGGCATGCCCAGTATAGTGTGCAACAAGTCGTGCACCTCTCTGTATCTCTGCATCACATACGCCAGCTCCTCATCGTCAACAAACTTCACATCTGCCCTCGAGTCTGGCGTCACTTTCTGTAAGGTATGCACAACAATACGTAAATAAAAATAATACATGCAGTAATTTATCAGAGGAACAGGTGGACTTACAATGGAATCAAATAACTTGAATGAATTTAGTATGTCATTCTCACGGTTACTAATCAAATATTTTATAGTTCTATTACATATAGTTTTACAACCCTCACTCACATTGTCATCAAGAAATCTGAGGTACTCTCTTCCAAAGGAGCCGTCAGGCAGGGAAGCCATCTTGTTCAGGTCTAGCGTAGAGAGACGGATTCTTGGCCTTTCTCTATCTCCAAAAAATAAGACGAGAGGAAGAATCAAATAAGGACATGCCGGTCAATAATAATAAAAATAATTTAAATGGACGAGGTGAAGTGCCTTACGTAAGGATTATGTCGCCCTCTGGATCGTTTCTCATTCTGTTTCTGAGATTAATCAGAGCCGGGTGCCCTGTGGTCTCTCCAAGGACGGCCACCATGTCTGCATAATCAATACATTTATTATTTTAATGACTTATACATCACTACCCAGGAAAAAACTTAGAATTGCTAATACTTAATACGAAGTTACAAGCGTTGGAGATTTGTTTGAACCCACATAAAATGTTTCAATTGTCACTTATTGCCGTTTCAATTACCACTTTAAAATGACCACTTACCACTTTACATAAATTGGATCCATCCGCATTTTATAACCCAAATGTTTACATTTTCAAAAAAGGTAAAACTGTAATTTAATGTATGCACTGACGAGTCCAGAGGATCGTGAAGCAATACTTGTCAACTAAAATGGGATGATTGGTGTCTTACCATGCCTGTATGGATTCTGCAGAGCGGCGACCCCTGAGCCGACAGCCAACAGGGCTTTCTGGAGGACGGTGGTGGGAATATGTCCGGGGTAGAGACTGCCATAGTAGCCGTCTGCAGATTCACTGCTAGTGTGCTGTTGACGGACACACGAGGCTAACCGAGAAATGAAGGGTACAGCCAACAGCATTAGTCTCTGTGTATCACAACCACCTGCCTAGTCCGCGTAGTAAATGGTAAGACAGTAAGGAGAGGGTCAAGTGAACTAATGTGCCCCTAATTGCAACCATCCTATTGTTTTTGCCCATGACGGTACCCGTAAAGTGTTAGATTTTGTAACAAATTAAAGGAAGTCGTAAAGTATGTGATCGCTATCAATGCCCCCTTAATAGCATGTGAAGTGGCACTCAACACTGTCAAACTAACGTTCACTATTTAGTATAGTGAGATATCTCATAAACAGATGGCATGATCAGGCGGTGATAGACAACGTTCCTATATTTAGCTCATGTATTTAATAACTATTGAAAAATAACAATGAGAATACCTTTCAAGGACAGCGCGGTGTATGTACTGATCCTTCTGAAACGTTGTACAGTGTTTACCCGGAACATCCTTACCGCTTGTGTTCTCTGCGCAGGCGCAATTAAACTGGGGAGTCGTATCCCCGTGCCATGCTAGCCTTTTTGAGGTGTATGGAACAGTGTGTGGCGAAGCTCCGCTCTCTCCAGTTGCTCTGTGGTATAAGTGTTTACAATACAAAAAAACGATGAGCATTGTTTGAGGTCGTGCTTCTTTCTTGCGTGGGGTAAAATATGTCATATCCATGTGGCTAACCCCTACCCTCCGAGCACTTCGGAAAGAACCCCGGTTACAAATAACCCATGATTAAACGACTAAGATAACATCACCACGTTAAAGGTTACACGCTAATTTACCTTAGAATAGAAAGCCCCCAAAACAAAAGGAAGCAATCGATATTCGACTGCTTACAGTTCCATATTCAAAATATGGAAGTTTGAATGCGGAAGTTGATATTCAACTTTTAACAATCCGATCCGCCTACTAATTGTTTCCTGCCAGCATACCAACGTAGCACAGCGATCACTAGTAACGATACAAGTACCGACGACTTGTTCTGAATGTACGTGTATAGGACAGGACACATACTTCTTTGGACGGTGGGTGAGTACTTTATTCGACCTTGTTTACGCGTTGGGATGGTGGAAGGAAGCTCGGTCACATGAATCAGGCAACACTTCTATGGCGGTAACTTACTGCGAGAATACGAGAGATCACGAGAACCGTGAGGGTGGTCGGTCATGTACACAAGGTTGCAAAACCTTTTCCGAAACCATGTTAAACGTATTTGAATGGTTAAGGACTTCGATTGAGCATAGTCGAGGTCATTTTAATAGTTTCAGAGGGTTTAGGTGTTAGGTTAGAAATTGTAAAGGCAGAGCAATGGAACGGATCATGTGGCAATTAAAGCAATAACGTTACAAGTCCGGGAATTTGCACCCTTTAAAACTAAAAGCTTCTACATTATTCTTGTTATGGATCGTAGTCAAGGAGAATGAGTACTGACTTGTTTCAAATATATACATGGTAACACTTTATGATAAGGTTTAACTTTTAATTGTCATTAGTAAATGCAGTAATAAGCTTTATATAACAATGAACTCAGTTGATTAACAGTTACCTAATGGTCTAGTAATCACTTACTAATGGTGTTCATGTTAACTAATAATAATACTGATCTTTTTAACTAAGGTATTCATGTATACATTATTTATTAGTGTAAGGGGTTAACCCTAACCCCTAACAGTTATGCTAATGCTATATAATAACTCTTATTATGGCATTAACTAATGTAGCACATATACAAACACAGATACACACACTGTACATTAACATATTACTAATGAAAATATAATTGCAGTGTTGAGGCTGGCCTTTCAACTGCCCTTTAAACTACTGATGTGGTACTATGGTAGTTACATACAATTGAAAATACCCTTTTCAGGCTATTTTATCAATCTCAACTGATGGTGGTTGATTCCATAGTCCTGACCATTTATTCTAAAACACACTCATTGTGTCTATTAAGTGCCCAGGCTTTCACACCCACTAATCTTGTTTGTAAACTATTTTAATGGACTCCGCCTCACTTGACAGATACTTACAAAATGTTTTGTTTTTTTTCTTACAAAAAACGTTTTTCTAATTCCAAATATAAGACTGAGTATGTAGTCTAGTGGATGCTAATGTGTGTATGTCATCGGCCATCCATCCAAGAGGCCATTCATCATTACTTCCATTAAGTGTGGGGTGGGGTGTATGTTCATTGGTCCATAGGTTTCATACAATATGGTCCATTGGTTTTGTGTGAGAGGGTGACTATGTACTGAATCATTTTCTCTCTATTCCATGACTTGGTATAATATGAGACAATTGGTTAGCTTGCGAATTCTGTATGTTTCCCCCTGTAACACTAGGCATTGTAATCTCTCTTAAGGGTTAACATTGTGTGTCATGCCTGTGGTACAGGCTAATTACGAGTTGTACCAAGCTTCATGCAAGTTACACGCCTATTATAGTTACGAAATGGCAGTGTTTGTGCGACCGAGTGTATCCTGGTCAGTATCCTGTAGGCTTAAGGCATTCTCTTACCGCCTGTATCCTATGGGGATGGCTGATTTCTGTTGGTTGTCCCCAGACAACCATCTGCCTAATGGCCTGACAACTGCTTTCACTAATCAACATTTTTAACGTCATTGAATTTGGGGATTTATAATAGGAACTAGAAATAAAAACTTCCAAGGACAGTTCTGTCTTTTTGGTCTTGTGGTATTATTATTTTTTGTGTGTGTGGACAAAACACTGCTTTGTTGAGTATTTGGTCATGGGTGGTTAGGTTTCCTAAATTCCCCCTGCTTGTGTTTTGTTTTTGTCTCTGGTTCTGGCAGAGAGGCTGCGTGTAATTGGCAGCGGCAGTAGCGGGCCCCGGGAAGTCATAGTAACATGTGGCTCCCAGGGCGACGGCCCCATAGGGGGAGCTTGAGTCCCTAGCAACTGTCAAGTATAGGTGGAATATAAAAAAACAACATAGCTGGATACTTGAGTCAATTGCAGTCACACCCATTGCATTTCAAAATGCATGGTATGGTGGGTGGAGACGACTGGCCTTGGGTTATGGAGTACCTATTCAAGGGTCAACTTTGACTATACAAAACATGCTTGAACTTTGACTATACAAAGCAGGAGTGTGTGCAGATGTTGCAAACTCTGTTCAGAAGGGACAGTTGCAAATGCGAGTGCTACCAATAGAGTAGACCAACAAATACACTATAGATACATTATAGCCGTGGCAAGCCGCGCATTGCTGACGTTTTTAAAAGGATTCCTTGTGCAAGCAAGCAATACAGTCCATTGGCAAGCAAGTTGTGGAGACAGCGAAGCTGCAGCCTGAGTGGCACTAGCGAGGATGCATGAGAATGGAGGAGGCAAGACAGAGCACTGATAAGAGGCCGTTGTTGAGAGGAGAAGCTGGGATGAATGAACAGAGAAGCTGACAGGATACTTGGGGCTGTATATGTTTCCATATGGCCTCACAGCTGTACAGAAGGATAGATACATGGGATTGAGCTCAGCTGTGTTGGTCCCGAGGGACTTATGGTGGATCTTTGTTGTAGAGAGTATGACAGTTGTGCCGTGGGGACGGGTTGGTGTCTAGTTTAATGTTCTGCTGTTTTGCACCGTTGTCCCAGTTATCCTCAAACCTGGCATCTAAATGCTCCCAAAGTGCTAAAGTTATTGTTTTCTATTATAATTTATTATAATAGATAAATAGAATTGAGTTTGAACTTGTTTTCGTCCTGTGTGTGTGTGTGTGTGTGTGTGTTTCCCACAGGGCTCAGTCAGTGCGTTTGATGGAGAACGATGGCCCACATCTCGGTAGACTGCGGCAGCCCCTCACCATGCATCTCCTTACCATGCATCTCCTTACCAGGCATCCCTCTCAGCGTGCTGTCGGTGCCCATGGAGGATAAATACAAATGCCAGCAATGTCGCCAGGTGCTGAGGAAGCCTGTCCAGGCTAAGTGCGGACACCGCTTCTGTGTCCACTGCTTCAAACTGCTCACCAGGTAGACCCCTCGGGGCAGTCTTCGCCCACCTGTGTGCTAAAGCCACCATCTTTTTTTGTTTCTCCTCTTCCTTCCCCACTGCACCTGTTACTGGGCATGCTCAGACAGACTCTGATGGGGGGGGGGGGGGGGGGGGGGGGGGGGGGGGGGGG
>JAOPJO010000118.1:8642178-8654229 GCA_027123675.1 Molva macrophthalma | reverse complement strand
GTGTGTGTGTGTGTGTGTGTGTGTGTGTGTGTGTGTGTGTGTGTGTGTGTGTGTGTGTGTGTGTGTGTGCGTGCACTGTGTTGTGACAGCAGCTAGACACGAGTGCTTTTATCAAGTGCATCAAACGACAACACATTCAAGGGAACTGCAGCCATCCCTTGTGAAGGAGCCTGCTGTGTTCAAATCCCAGCAGATAAGAAAGATGCAACAGTAGCAGCAGTGAATCCCAAAATATGTCTGGTTGTCCTTGAGCTTGCCCTGCGTATGACACAACAAGGCGCAGACCCCACCCTCCGGACACCAGAGTGTGTACCTTTCCCCAAGGGTACGGCTAACCCTGTAATGAGGTCACAACAACCATGGGACGGCCTGCAGAGAGAGTACAGGGTATTCACTGTGCAGAGATGGTACAGTGAGTAAACGTAAGCTTATGCTCTTAACAGACTTGGATCACTGGGGAAACAACTTTATGTATGTCACTGGGAGATAACTGTATAATGTAGGCTGGAAAGTGACAACATGGTATAAAAAATTGTGGCGGTGTGAAATATCCAATTAAACAAACTCACACCTAAAGGCCTATGCATGTGCATAAATGTTCCAGATCCGTTTTGTATAAGTAAGCATAGCACCCTCCTCCTTTTTCCTCCCTCCCTTTCTTTCCTCTTGTTCCTTCCTCTCTGCCTTCTCCGAAACTCCCACAATGTCAAGCCCTTTGAAATTAGGCCAGAAGGCACATGAATGAATGCTATGAATGCGTCTGGGGGAAAGTCAAAACTTAGACGTAGTGCTTAGCCAAAGAAAAGCAAGGTACAGGAGTTTAAAAATACTAGGCGAACTCCAGGCACTTCCTGGTTCTTATGACCTTCCTCTGTGTAGTTTGGCTTCCTTAATTGCATTATCCCATGAAATGTCATGCAGAGAAGCCATTCTCAGCTTCAGCCAGGGTACGGATATGTTGCCCAGGTTGGTTTCTATCCCACAGGCCTATTTAGTGAACATTCCATGAACTGGGATCTGCTCTTATGACCTCAGATAGACATCCACAATCCTCTGCCATGTAGTGCTGCCATTTATTACTTTAACATGCTAGCTTCTCCTGATGCTTCCCCATGCATGGCTTTGAGGTGTTCCGGCAGGTTAGCAATTTTGTTTTGTTTGGGTGGCGTTGTGTTTTTGTTCTATTCTCGGTCTATTCTATTCTAGGTCAAAACACCATTTGAGTTAGAAAGCCCACATCCCCACAGATCACTTTTCAAATGGAAGAAATCTACGAAAAGACACACAGAACCTGTTTTTGTGTGATTTATTTTGCTATCTCTGTTGGCTTCGTAGACTACTGGCTAGAAATCGAATGGAAAAATATGTATGCAACACCTTGGTAAAGCATGCCTTGTATGTGTCACAGTATGTGGATAAAAATACTCCACTGCGCATAAGTTCAGTTCTGTAATTGTTAGCAGCATATTTTCTTGGTATTCCTAGACATTCTGCAGTTCTTTATGGGCCCATAATTATCTTTGCATGTATAATCTTAGATACTTTAATCACAGTGTGCTAGTTTGCATATCGTTTCATATTCTTATGGCATAAATCCAAAAAGTACTTCAGCAGGTCTGCCAAATGTCTGTCTACTCCATCCATGCATAATCAACCATGAATCCAATGGATCTTTACGTAACTGGAAGCCAGCCAGCTTTAGCTACGGCATGCGCTAAAGGTATTTAAATCAGCAATGTCTAACATGGTACGCTGACCCACAGATCGATAGGCTGGCAAGGAGTCAAACACAAGCACGCACACATGGCTGTTATTTCTGTAAATCCTATTAGACTTGACATTCCAGAGACATAGCATAACGCCAAGGTCTTTGGTTGACCTTGCACCTCCCTTCTTACTCCTGACCATACAGCTTTGCACATGCCCTCTATCTTCCTGTCAAGACATTCTGCTGAGCTATGCGGTTAAGTGCCCAATGTCCTTTCAATTCTAGTGCTGCAGCTCTGTCATGCACTTTTATGCATACATAATTCTCTGCATTCATAGGACGGTTCACCGGTGCGAGCTTCACTCCATGCTGGCGAAGCATGCCTACCATCCTCTCTAGTGGTAGATAAAGCTTTCCTTCAGGGAAATTGCTGTGAAAGTCCAAGGTCGGCGTTGGCAGGGCTTGGATTACAATATTCTCCCCTTGATATGAACTTTCTCCAGGGCACCAAGTTGTATCTGTGTCACTATTACCAGTGTTGTCTGAGGGCTAGTGCTTTCTGTGAAATAGTGCTCTCTGAGTATTGGTGTTTTTATAAGGTCTAGTGCTTCTGTGAGGACTAGTGTTTTTATAAGTTCTAGCCGTTTATGAGGAATAGTGATTTAATAAGGACTAGTGGTTTCTGGGGACTAGTGGTTTCTGGGGACTAGTGGTTTCTGAGGACTAGTGGTTTCTGGGGACTAGCGTCTTCTGAGGACTACCATATTTTTTCGAGAAATAAAGTTGTATTTTCTATAAGCCACGGGAGTGGTAAAATGGGGTTGTGTGTTTCAAATACAATAAATAAGCTGCTCCGTAGTATAATCCACACCTTATAACCCATCTTTGCCCACAACCCAAATACTTACATGTACCGCCCAATGCTGGCATGAAACCGTAATGAAATTGTTTGAATAGAACAATAGTCCTCAGGGCCGCAAACCATGCCGCGTTGCCGGTCAATTGATGGCTGAGTAAGCGTCTGTGAGTAATTGGAGATAATGCCGATTCAGAGTTAGTAAAAACTTTTTGACAGATTTTATTTTGCAAGCAATTCATTGAGATGCAGAGGCTTTGAATTATCGCTCACGGACTGAGAGTTTGTGGAAAACGTCTGTCTTCCTTGTTTTTTTTTTGTCAGTTATGAAGTGATGCAAGTGTTTATTTCTTTACGAGGTTATCTTTTCCTCGCAAATCTCTAACATTAATGAGCATATGGGTTTTTACATCGATTTGCATTAGGAGCTTCATGTTTTTCACTCGAACGCAAATCACTGAAAACGGTGCAGATTTTTTTCCTTGAAGTCTTTGTGTTTGCAAAATCAACCTAAAAGCCGCTCCAGAAAAAAGCGCAGTGACAGTTTTGGTTTGTCCAATCGGGATGCAAGCCTTTATTAGCTTTATTTACGGAAAATACGGTTGTGATTTTATAAGGAATAATGTCTTCTGAGGACTGTTGTCTTTTGAGGACTGTTGTCTTTTGAGGACTGTTGTCTTTTGAGGACTGTTGTCTTCTGAGGACTGGCGCTTCATGAGGACGGGTGGATGTGGAGCCCTGGGAAATAGGACGGCGACATCACAAACAGCAGATTTGCCTGTTGAATAGTCCTCGTTACCTCCACCAGCTGTCAGACAGATGTTATGGCATGGCAGCCGCCCTCCAAAGCCCAGTGGCTAACGTAATAACTATCCTAAACCACGACTAGTTCTATCTTTAGAGCCTCTTGAGTGTGTGTGTGTCTCTGCATGTATTTGTATGTGACCCTTGTGTTGGTGTGCGGTACCAGAGAGAGAAGGCTATTGGTGTGGCGGGAGTTCACAGAGGAGGATGGTTCCTTCGAACGGAGAGCCTTTCCCTCGCTATTTTCTTCCTTTCCTGTGTGTCTTGGTTCTCATCCGAGACCAGACTGTTCCCTCTCTGTTTTCTAAGCTCGCTCTGTGACCTCAGAGCCACCCGGAGGAATCGGACCAGGGAAGCTGGGTACAATCAACGACCACAGTCAAAATTACGCAGAACTGCTGTAGAGCAGAGATTTCCCTTTCTCAGTTTATAACTACTTAAGTGTCGCTGATGTGGAAATAAACAGAAACTGTATCCATCCTTTTTGGCCAAACAAAGTTTTTGGCTTTACCATTATTATTGTTGTTGTTATAAGACATTAGTAGGTATGTAGACTATATGTTTTCCTGGTTAGCATAGTTTAGTGCTACAGAAGAATACAAATAATAATAATCTTAATCCCTCATAATCTGTCCACTGAAAATATGAAAGCATTTTATAAAATACTAGAATCAACACCATTTCTTAAGTTTTCATATCGGCGCATATCGGCAAACATATACACCGATACCGATATATCTGTGATAGGCCAATATCGGCCAATGAAATCGGCCAACCGATGTATTGGTCGGGCTCTATAAAATCCACTATTTCTGGTTCTGTGTATATAATCGCCCACATGAATAACACGGCAACTGAAAATCAACATCTTCCTTATAGAACTCTCCTCCTGCTGAATCGGCATTCTACTGGGAAAACACAGCTGGCCGTTCTGCATACAAGCTTGAATGGAAAGAATTCCAAAGTCTACCTTTCCAACTGTTGCTTTGCTTTCCTTTCCTCACTCCACCTTATTCCATCAGTGCGACAACAGGACTTAAGTGCTTCCCTTACATTGGTTACGAAAGCTAGTATTCAAATGTGATTTCTAGCAACCGAATGGTGGCTGGGTTAATGGTTTGGAACGTGCTACGTTTGGGAAAGCCCTAACGGACCCTAGCGTCGTTTAGTGAGCAAAGACCATGCAGCGAATAGAGAGTTAGCTTGTGGAGAATCCCTGCCTCATACTGACTGTGTGTGTGTGTGTGTGTGTCTGTGTCTGTGTCTGTGTCTGTGTCTGTGTCTGTGTCTGTGTGTGTGTGTGTGTGTGTGTGTGTGTGTGTGTGTGTGTGTGTGGGATGATCTAAATAGCGGCGGGGGGAGGGAGGGGGTCTAAATAGCGGCACCCAGACGCTTTACCTCATCCACTTCCTCTCGATCGCAGGATCCTCCTCTGATCTGACGAGCCGAAGTCAACCTAATCATCGGCCCTTGAGCACCGTGTGAACGCCGCTTTCATGTCTCTGGAGACATCCCAGCTACACATGAAAGGGAGCGGGGTGTGGGTGGTGTGTTTAAGGCAATAAAGACTACTGAAGTTCAGACTTGCTTGCCAAAAAGGGCTCCCCCCCACCGCCCTTGCCCTCCCTCCTTTTGTCCTTCATGCTCTGATGAGCTTTCTCGCCCACTGTAAACGCCAAGCCTTTGATGGCGCAGTCGCCAGCTAGTCATACTAGTGTCTCTTTATATTGTTGTCTATATTACCTATCGCCTCTCTCCCCCCGCAATCCATCTGACCCACTGCCAGCAGCGCAGCCACCTTTCTTACTGGAACAAAGCCCTGCAGGAAGAGTGAGGGGTACCAGCAGATGTACACGAGGCCGTAACCAAGGGAAGTTTAATGGTGTTTTATGGGGTTGCCGCTGCCGGTATTGTGGCTTCAGTTCATACTTGTTGGTGACGAAGCATTTTGGCTCACGCTCTACCGGGTTGCCTATCGTAGAAGCGTTGGCGTGCTTACGCTGCTCTTTTTAAATGGTCTGAAAGTTCTTTTAAATGGCGTGTTGTGTCACAGACCTGTGGGTTTAGAAAGGCTTAACTCTCTATGAATTTTTTTTTTATTTTTTTTACTCACAACCGGTCGTTGTGAATTTGTTTCAAATTAGCCTGTCGTTTTTTTGTAACGACTGGGGGTTTTCCTGCCACGAGCCTGATAAACTTAATTTGTCTTTAATTGCTTATACTGTAATTAACCATGTTTTATGTTATTTGATGGATCATACAAGGCAAATATTGAAGACAAACACTGTTATGAGGACTGGAGTCTGTGTCCTCATGGATGGTTAAAGTGTTGGGAGCTCAGTGTTAGTTGTCTTTGCGTGACAGATGTCTCCTGCCTGTTCCGATGAGATGGTTGTTAGGGACGGGAATCGGCAGAGACCTCACGATACGATATTCAAACAATTTTTGAATGCTGGTACGATACATAACGCAAATCTGTAAAAAAAAAAAAAAGATTCCGTAACTATGGCAATACAATTTTCAAAATGTTGCTCTGTGATTTTATCCTTTGCGTGGCATACTTAAAGTTATGGTTCGCCGTCTACAGGTTCCGTATTCCGGAAGCCAAAAGTCGGGATACTTGTGTGCCGATGTGTCGATTTCGGCTGACTCTGCCTTGTGTTGCACTCTCATATATTAACTGCATGTGAAGATTCAAACTCTTGATTTCTTCTCCTGTAGTAATCTTGTGACGTGAGACCCCTGGGTAATTCTCTGTCCTCCCTAAACCGGCTAAAGTGTGCTGCACCACGCAGCTTATTCGTTAAAGAGATGAATTTGTCGTTATACGTGAGCTTCATCTCCTCGGACGGGATTTTGATACGATTTAAAAGTCCTTTCGTGTGAGCTTAGCATTAGCAGCACAATAGCAGGAAGAGCATACATACCGTGAGACCCCCCACCTCTCCCTCAGTAACATCTCAATTGTAACCCCTTCATTTTTACAAAAAAGCACAGGGAAGCAGTTGGTGCCAAACAACCTTGTCAGATGTTTTTGTTTCTCCATTGTACAACACACTTTAGTTGAAAAGGTCAAGTTTTACAGATCACAAGGAGATTGTTCATTTTGATTCCGGCTGCTTTCAGTCAGGGTGCTCTTGTGAAATATATAAATATAAATATATATTTATATTTAATATATAAGTGTTCTATAGCATAAATGCACAAGGTTATATATTGCACGGTGTGTGTGTGTTCGATATCAGTGGGAGAGGGAAAGCCTCTTTGATCGTCTTGTGTCTTACAGTATTCCCTTAGCAGCGAACAGGAACAGCTTGGTTGGACTTGGCTAGCTGCTTCAGCCCACACACTGATGCTCTAAAGGCTTTGTCACATCTCATCACTAATCTCTGGCAACCATTTAACACCTATTTCACATCCATTGGCATAGAAAGGCATGTTAAATCATGTTGTTATTGGGATGTTTCCAAGCCATTTGTAGCACATCCAGCAGGATATTCTCTTGATAAGAGTGTGTTGGTTCCCAGGCCCAAGGATCTGGGTTCGAACCCCAATGCCTGTAGGCATCCCTGAGATGGCCAAACCCCTACTTACTCATTAATCACATGCATTACAAAATAAATAGTAATAGCTGTTAAATAGTAATAATAGATATGTATTTCTCATCCACTTTATATCACCAGATCTTTAAGATGTTTTTATTAAAACATTTTATTTACTGTCTTTGCTCAACGCTTATGGTGTTTTTTCCCCCCTCTATCTCTTGGCCTTTGGAGGTGTTTTGCAGACTCGTATCTGGCTCCTTCGTCTCTGGCTCTCTCTCTGTCTCTTTGTCTCTGTCTCTATGTCTCTTTATGTCTCTCTCTCCGTCTCTGTCTCTCTCACTCTCTATATGTCTGTCTCTCTCTATGTGTGTGTGTGTCTCTCTCGCTCTGGCTGCATCTGCTCCTTCCTAGCCAAGTGTCCCCTGTGGATCCGTTTAGCATGCCAAACCCTGCCCCTCCCCCTCCCCCACGGCCCCCCATCATTGGCTCTGTCTCTTCTTCTTCTTCTGCGGTCCACATTTTGGCCAGAGCTGTGGCTGTGTGTTGTCGACCTGCCACCAATGGCGCGCTCACTTGTAAAATGTCATGGGTTATCCCAGGCCATTGACACCAGTTCTCGAGGCGACAATTCCGGTGCATTGTGGGTACTTAATGGCCTTGAATGGTACAAAACTGTTAGGTTTCGTACCAGTTTGTTTGTGTTTGGTAAGTATATTTGAGTGGTAGCGTTAAAGATTTGATGTGGTCTGGTTATAGTGGGGTGAACTACAGAGGGACTGTGGTGTTTGGTTTAGAGACGCTGACGGGGGAATGGACTTCTCTGGTTTCAGCCTCCAGGCTCAGTGTTCAGATCTGTCTCAGATATTGCCTTCAACTAAATGTGTGGTATCTGTGTGTGTCTCTAGTCTACTTGGCAATGCGATGCTATATCTACGTTTAGCGTTCGATTTTATTTGGAATGGATTTGATTTGACTGGGTTCGCCTTCGATGTTTAAAGTATCAGTCACCAGCACATTCTGTATTCTCCTAATTGTTATTTCATTGCAATGTTGCACCAACCCTTTTGAGGCAAGGCCGGTTAGTCTAAATAAGCCGTTAGTATAATTAGTTTATGCTAATCCATATTTAATAGTGGTTTACGCCAAACCCCACCCCAAATTAGCATAATGGTATAATCGCTTGTTTTTGCAGTGACAATGTCATTTGTTTGGTAAAACAGTCAAAATGGTCATATCATGCCTACGTGTGTAAGACCCATGGACAGATAGCAGGTCCCAAAGGACTTCATTCCCCATTTAATTAAATCTTTTAGCTCAGAGCCATGCAGATAAAACCAGCCTGTGGGGACAGGCCTTTTACATCTACCACGCCTCATTAATCCACAGTAAAAAAAAAGCCCCATTCACACTCTCTCTCTGTCAAGCATCCATAACAAGCTACGGACATTATGTCAGTTAATAGTTTCTGACATAATGTCTTTCTTTCCTTTTTTCCTTCTGTCCTTTCTTTCTTTCTTTCCTCTTCCTTCCCCTCCATTTCCTTTCCATTATCGTAACACATTGCTGCATTTGAACCAATGTGTGGAAGACATCTTTGAAATGCTAATTATTATGCTTCTCTGTCCTCAGGCCTCTAATGGATACATCCTCTTGTTTGATGTGCTGGGAGGACAAGAGGACAAATACCTCTATGAGGCCGTCTACCAAAAGTGAGAGAGACACACTCACTCACTCACTCTCACACTCACAGACAAAGGCACATGTGAGGGGTAATCACTGTTTTGGTGTATTTAAATGCAGTTTGAATGGGCTACTGTATACAACAACATGCAAGGCACTTGGAAGCCAACTAATTATTCTCACATCCTCCCTTTAGCTCCTCCAGATATGTACCGCTTCCATTATTCTGAAAATATGTATAACCCTTCCCCTTTCCTCTGTTTTTAAAATAAAATGTAAAATAGTCTTGTCCTGTTGTCTATTTAATACATGACAGTTGGAACACTAAAGTGTGACATTTGGGATATATTCAAAAACATGATTTTGCTATTACGCATGCAAAGGGGACGCAAACAAGATATCTGCTGGCTACACAAGCTGGTGCGGCAGATGTTTCCTCAATACTTTCTGTTAAGTTGTAAATGTTCCAGTTCATTGAAATTCAGTGGGAAATAGGATGATTACACACAGAATCACGACTAACATATTTACTGCATATACATGTACTTACAAGATTGAAATAAAATAATGTTTTTAACATGTGACACATATAATAACAAGAATATTATTACTAATAATATTAATATTATTACTATACGTCCTATGTCACTTCATTGATGCCACATACACACACAGACTCCATTTATGTTTTGGAGCCCACATTAACGAGGATGCAATATAAGGATCTAGACTTGAGGCACATGATCATCTTGTTTAGTTTTGTTCATGGCCTGCCTGGGTTATCTATGGAATTCTCTCTGAGCAAGGGAGAGATACACTATAGCTCCCAGGTCCATGTTGTGGCCTGCTGGTAGTCTAAACAAAACGTGTCTCAGACAAGTCTGGACCTGAGCTCAACGTTCCCCTAGCCTTAACTGAGTGAGCTCAAAGAATGCATCCTCAATGTAGCATGGGGCTAGGATTTCTTCCAGATGTCTGTTTGTGTTAATGTTATCTTTTAAATTGTTGTTACCATGTTTGTACGTATGTGTATAGCAATCTCTGTTCTACAATGTAGCATGTGGCTAGGATTGCATTCAGGTTGAATCTCTAACCTTCAAACCTTAAAATAGTGGTAAAAGTGTGTGTGTGTGTTTGCATATGTGTGTGGCAATTGCAGTGCTACATCGTAGTGCGTGGCCGGGTTTAGTTTGTCGTGACGTGTCAATTATGAAAGAGTAAATAAAACGCCTGTTTCAGCCTGTCTGCCGCCGCTGCGCAATTAGCCAATCACATTTTCCCCGCTTTCCTATTGGCCAAACAGAGAGCCACCGTAATCCCTTTCTCACTATCTGTACAAACAAGGAAACCCCTTTCAAATGGAAGCTCTGCGCCCGCAGTTGACTTCCATAGGATGTTTGCTTGTTGACATGTTTGCCCAAAGGCAGGCCGGCAGCGCTTTACAATAGCCAACATACCTTCATGTCCATTTATACCCATAGCTACCTAGCTTGACGGCAGATCGAATGTTAAAGTCAGACTACTATGTTTGCATAGAAGATAATAAGACGTACACACATATAGGAAATAAAACACAATATGTACTGTTTATTACTTATTGAAGTGTCTTTTGTGTGCGTGTGTGTACAGAGGGAGTCCCCGTGTCAAGGTGACGCCTGGTTATAAGCAGGAGCAGTGTGCCCCTGCTCTGTGCCTGGAGATGAAGAAACCTGTGGACCTGGAAGCTCCCATCACCAGGTACACCCCATCGCCGCTCACAAACCTCTGTCCATCACTGTCTGCCTCCTCACTATCTGTCTCCGTCCATCTGTCTGTCCCCCTCACTATCTGTCTCTGTCCATCTGTTTGTCCCCCTCACTATGGGTCCATGTCCTTCTCTCTGTCTTTCCCCTCTTTATCTGTCTCTGTCCTTCCCTCTTTCTGTCCCCCTCACTATGTCTCGGGCCTTCTCTGTCCCCTCACTATTGGTCTCTCCCCATCTCGGTCTGTCCCCTCACTAACTGTCGCTGGCCTTCCCTCTGTCTGTCCTCCTCACTGTCTGTCTCTGCGTCCTTCTCTCTGTCCTCCTCACTGTCTGTCCCTGTCCTTCTCTCTCTCTGTCACCTCACTAACTCTCTCTGCCAAAGACGATCCACCCTTAAATGAAAAAATAAAACGACAACCGCTGTTTATATTGACCTACGGTTACCGCGGCAACAAATGAACCAAAGACATTCCCCGACCGGAGGGGAATATGTTACAGAACACGATCTGTTACAATTAGAAACTAAAATGACACACCTTCCCTTAAGGGAACCAATGGAATGGTGTGTCCGGTGAGGGCTCTAGTTCCAGACAGGGCTGCCAAGCGATGGGTGGGGTGGGGGAAACAGATTGCCACTGGACTTGCAAGTAGAGCACATCCCAGCCTCTCCTGTTACTTAAGCGATGCACTCACCTTTATTAAAATGTCCCCCTAATAAAATGAGTCACTTAATAAACCACGGAGAAAGAGCAACGATGCAGCCTTTCATGTTGAATGCAGACATGCATTTTTTTATTCACGGAGAAACCTTGACCTTGACCTCTACTTTGTGATCCGTCTTTTGAAAAATCCAAATGCGCCACGATAATCATTTATCTGGAGGTTCTTGGATCTTGCAGCCAAGTTATGTCATCCCTGTAGTGTTTCTCTCTGGCTCCCGGAGACACATTCGCTCAAACTCATTCTCGCCTGTTTCTTTTTTCTTTTGCTTTGCCCTTTACCATTCCTACATCCTCCCACTCCTAATCTCTTCCCTTTCTCTCGTGAAAGACGAGCGCTCTCTCCTAGCCTCCGTAATATTTCCCATCTCTCGTTTGAAACTCCCTCTCTCTCTCTCTCTCTCTCTTGTTATTCATGCATCGCTCACCACCTCTCTCTCCGTCCCCCCCCTTTATCATCAACCCTTCATGGGATGACAAAGACCGGCAAAGGAAGCGAGGAGACGTTTGAGGTTGACTCATCATTATTGACACAAAGCGCCAGCCTAATTGGTCTGGAGGAGCTATCAATCAAATCTGAATGCCCTCCTCCTCCCTCTCCTTCGCCGTCGAGTTGTTTATCACTTTTTCTTGCATCTTTGTCTCGCCTCTCATCTCGCGGTCTCTCATTTCCACATTTGATGCCCGAGATGTTTCCATGACCTATACTGTTGTGAAAAGCAAGGCATCGATTTGTGGTTTCTAGTCGCGCATACTCAAACTCACAATCAATGACGCGGGCACACACACACACACACCAGTTCATTCTCTTCCTCCTCCTCTCATGCCCTCACTATAATTTCTTCCTCTTTTTTTTCTCCATTCCCCACTCTCTTCATGTGCAAAGTAATATCTCTCTCTCTCTCTCTCTCTCTCTCTCTCGTCAGTCAGTCAGTCAGTCAGTCAGTCAGTCAGTCAGTCAGTCAGTCAGTCAGTCAGTCAGTCAGTCAGTCAGT
>JAOPJO010000118.1:8357652-8368822 GCA_027123675.1 Molva macrophthalma | reverse complement strand
GAGAGAGAGAGAGAGAGAGAGAGAGAGAGAGAGAGAGAGAGAGAGAGAGAGAGAGAGAGAGAGAGAGAGAGAACGGAAAAGAGAGAGACAGCGGATGAGAGAGTGAGGTCCTGGGGGTATGGAGAGAATCAGGCCTTGTTCGCTGCTCATCCTGGTGCGAGGAGACAAGGAGGAGAATAAGAATCCGAGGAGAGGGGAGCACTCAGCCAGATAAAAGCCTCATGGTGTTCATCATCTCACACCCAACTGAGCAAGCAGCTGTATCTTCCCTCCACTTCCTCCACCTCTGAGGCCTACATTTCCCTCGGTTCCCAAAGGTTTCGCCTTTTGCGTCATGATATAAAGACAGAAGAAATGTTTGCATGTATGAGTTATGATCACACAGTCCACTCTGTTTTTGGTTCAAGTTGTTCTACTCCTGAGCCTGTTTCCAGCCTCTTTAGTCTGTTCTTATTGAATGATCTGCGTCAAACCCTAAGTTTGTGATCACCAGCTGATTCACACTATGAGCCCACTAGCATCGTGGGAGCCACAAAGCTAACTTGTGTTCCCAGATCACACTTTGTACAAAGAAACCTTTCAGCTTCGGCCTTTGCTGTGAGCTGAATACTGAAAAAATAGTAAGTAAAGATGAATCTGTATGAGGTTCATGCCTCACAATCACGGACCAGCCAATAGGAGACAGGGGCTTCTGCTGTCTCTGGAGTCTCTGTCTTTGTTCAGTCACATTTCCTTGTTTTGTAGCCATGGGCTTAGCCATAGCAGTGTTCTGAAGACTGTCTAGACATCCTTTAAGTCATGTCTTTTCTGTCTTTTCTTATGTACAAAATGTTCTGGAACATTTTGTACACCATAAAGAAGCAACATCGACGAATCTCAAATAGGATTTGCCATGCCCCCAAATTCGTAAAATGTTCTGTTTGAGGTGAGGGACAAAATGTTTGATTTGAGGAGGATGAACTGAGGTGTGTTTGTCACCTGTCTACCTAAGCCGACCCAAGCACTTAGACCCAAACTCACTTAGCTGCCCGATTACTGTCAAGTGGGCTGATACTGCTGTTGACGTGTGAAGAGCAATAGAGAAAGAGAGAGGGACAAAGATGGGGGAGAGAGATAGAGAGAGAGGGAGAGAGGGAGAAGGTGGGGGGGGGGTGAAGAGAGAGAGGTGGAGAGATAAGGAGAGAGCGAGAGAGAGGGGGAGACAGCGAGCGAGAGAGGGAGAGAGAGGGGGGAGAGAGAGATAATTTATCTGCCCTTCATATATTTCACAGATGGAAGAGTCACAAAAAAGTGTGGTCATAATTGTGTGTGTGCGTGCTTGTGTGCATGCCTGTGTGTGTGTAAGAATTGGCTATTTTCTCACATTGTCAAAAAATGTATCATGAATAACAGTAAGTGATGATTCCAATTTAAAGAGAGGACTACAAAAATATGTGACTTGCAATTTATATGCAAAACTGAATAAAGTCCTATATGCAATTACTACTATTAACAAGAAAGAAAAACATGGACCTGTTGATGTTTATATCTAGTAACCCAGAGCACAAATTAGGTGTTAAAGAGATTAAAAAGCATACAAATGTGAATAGAAAGGGGACCTTAAATGTATCACGACAACATATTGGCATGTGGTAGAAGTCACATATGTTTTGGCGTGGTAGATTTAGATTTCCAGAGTTTAGACACACGCTACTCCAAAGGCTCAAGTCAAAGGCTGCAATCAACTTTTCAGACAAACACCAACGAGGTGTGAGAATACAGTGAATGCAGCCAGACTGGTGACTTCTGTAGGCAGCAGGTGTTTCTATTCAGCTGTGATTGGCTCAGTCTGTGTATTGTGTATGCTAGGCATGGTACCAGAGAGCATTAAATCAACGGCTCGACTGCGGACCAATTCAAAATGGAAGGCTGATGGAGCTGCTTCTTCTGACTACCGTAGCCTTAGTAAACATCACGAAAGTTCAATGTACAGCACTCATACACTCTAAGAGCCAGAGGGTCTAATCTTTTGTCATGCTATCCTGGTCGGCATCAAATGTAAAAAAACAAAACAAAAAAAAACAGGTATGCACGTTAGACATTTTCTTTACTGCAATTCCACATTCCTCAACTCATGTTAGCTACTGTTAATGACCAATGGTCAATGCAATTCTAGCGCAACCTTTTCATCACATTAACCATGGCTTCACAAGTCATGGCTATTGGACAGAGACTAGCCTTCTGGGTACAGCAATCAATAAGCCAGAACAACAATTATTTATTGTTCATTAGATATTATTATTAATAAGCTGGACCCATTATTAGTTAAA
This sequence comes from Molva macrophthalma, assembly GCA_027123675.1. Taxonomy (NCBI): domain Eukaryota; kingdom Metazoa; phylum Chordata; class Actinopteri; order Gadiformes; family Lotidae; genus Molva; species Molva macrophthalma. The sequence continues at coordinate 8,366,513 of JAOPJO010000118.1, read as the reverse complement.
TATGTAGTGTTATTATGTAAATGGGAATTATGTAACAAAAAGTCTGATCCTATGTCCACACTCTGTTTATATGTGTTGTCTTGCTCAATGTGCAGTGTAGAATGTTCCTCTTTAAAAACAAGATGTGCCAATATGTTTTTGTTACTTGTCTATTTCCCCTTCTTGTTTCTCCTTGTAAACAGTAGGCCTAGACACAAGTAGGCCTAGAACATATATTTTGTAAGTGTCTGTATGTGTGTTTGAATGTTTGCCATTCAGAGGGAAATGTCTTATGTCAGAGGGGATGCACTATTAATTTATCCAGAGTAGTGCCCTGTTCCTATGGATTAGCAGGGATTTACTGTTGTTAAAGACCAGAGGCAATGTAACGTGAAAACGACAGATCATTAATAATACTGAAACTGTATTTGACCATCATAGTGGACTATGTATAACCCTACACCCCGGAGTCATACGGCACTACATCTGACCTCTTAAAGGAGGATCCAAGTCCTGTTCCGACAAATAGGATATCAGGATATGACGGCTCTCCCCCTGTACTCTAATGCTATACTGCTGGGGAGGAAGAGATTGTGGTTGTATAGGCTAGTCTAGTAGTCTATTACTATAGGCCTTGCCCAGGAGGCCCAGGGCAGGGATTCAATGCAAAGTGGAGGATTTTGTAGTAAGCACTCTACACTCTAACATTGGCTAACGTAATTGCTTTTTTTTTTACATGTAACTTAAAATGTAGGCCTACCTTATATGTGAGACTTATGTTTTCTCATGACAAAAAATCCCACCCACAGACTCATGACTCATGCCTGTCAGTTGCTTCGGATACAACTTTTATCCGAAGCAACTGACAGGCGAGGCAGAATATTACTATTACTATTAGTATTATTATTATCAAGTGCATAGGAGTTAGTTGCAAAACGAAATGACATATGCTCTAAAAAGCAAGTAGGCCTACTGCCTTTAGAATAGTTGAATGGCGTGATTTCGAGGATCCCACACTTACCCTAGGTGTGTATTCCATATCCCTACTGCATTTTCATTGTAATTTATTGAATCTAAAGTAGTTGTAAATACAACCCTTAAGGCAGCCTCATGATCTGGCATTATCCCCGACTTACTATAGTTTCGTTCCGCCTCTAGTATGTCATGCGTTAATGTCCATAATTTACAGTGTTCTATTTCTGTTTTACGTGCACTGTTCGGTTCCATCAAGCGTCTCGGATCATGTCGCGTGTCGCCCATTGTATCCATCAGGTCTTTCGGAATAAACCCTGTTTTCCCCGGACCGTCTCTCTAGCGACAAGACGTGAGCAAGCTTACATGCCCCCTCCCCCCACTCAAAAATTAGCGAGGAAAAATCATGTAAATAAATATATTAATTTCAAAATAATTTCCAAACTATTGCTGCATCCTTTAATTTGTGTAAGCTTATAGTGGCTGTGCGCTACTCATTATGGAAATTGGCCGATAAGAGGACTAGATGAGTGCTGTGCTGGTTGTGTATAACTTGGCCAACGGAACATGAATTTGACGTCACACCGTTTCAGAATGCTACGGTGAATTGCCATGTTTAAAGGTCACTGCTTCTGTTGTCAATAGAGGAGGCTGCACTTACAGGACCCTTACAGATTGAAATTCTACTTCCTGTCCAAGAACTTACAGTTTTAAAAGTAAAGGTTAATTCCACCCAAATAATACTGAAACTACAGCTTCCTATATTGCAGTGACGTGGGAGTGACGAGACTTCACGTTCCCTATTTGTATTTTTTCACCTTATTTTTTTTCGACTTGGGGCGTTGAAGGAGGATATGGGTTTGGCTAGCTCCGGTACCTTCACATTAAATGAGTCATGTTCTGTCTGGTTACAATCTCATCACTGATGGGGTTCTACAAACACTACTATTTCAAGTCCATCATGCCACGCAGCAAAAATAAAGGACATTCACTTTGAATGAGAAATGGTCAACAATGAAGAAAGAAACCCCTCAGTGGGGGGTTTATTGTGGGATCTCTACGCGTTGTTCTCCTCTAACCTGAATAAACCACCTAGCGGCATTTTAGTTATGTGCTTGGGGTATGTGGGTCAGGGGCCATCAGATAATACATCTGGGGGGAGGGAATGAGTCTGCATGTTGTGTAACATGCACACCCCATCTCATGGACACTGATGCAACGCCTCGCCACACCAGCATTCCCCCACACAATGTGTTGTTGTTTAGCATGTGATTCCCAGAAGCCTTCCTCTGTTATCCCTGGCAGTACGGGGGGGGGGGGAAGGGAGCACCATGTCCTGTAGTGATATATATCGACCGTTGCTTGGCAAAACAACTCCATATGTATCATGGTGGGCAAAGATAGATATTGATTCTAACACTCGATTTTTCTATTGGAAAAACCCAATGGTGTGTGGTTAAAACCCAGGCCGCCTGTCGGCAAGGATATGAGCAACACCTGTGTCTGACAGGCCTGCTTTGTGAAGTAGTATCTTAAGGAAAGGTCAGACAAGATATTTCTGAATGCCAATGCTCTGTACATGATAACTCCATGTAGTTTTGGCAGCAGCATACAATATATTTACACTATGGCTATTCAACTATGGTTAAGATCATCCCTTTTTATGAACAGCAAGGGCTGTCACACGCCATTATGATTACAATGACATTGTAAAACATTACCATATTCCACATGATCCTCCTCCACAAACCTTTGCATCAATTATCGATACGTTCAACTAAAATTGATTCATTTTGGTCAATGAATCCAAGGGACACTTGTTGTGATGCAGGACATGGACATTTTTCTGATCATGAATCCACCCCCAGGGACACTTGTTGTGATGCAGGACATGGACATTTCTCTGATCATGTGGGTCCTTCCCCAACACCATCATTTGATTCAAATTCTGGTCAACGCATATACCAATACAATACAATACCCTCAATCTCTCCTACATCAAGTCCTTTCGACTGGATACAATGCAATATAAAGGCATTGGATACCATGCAAATTGTTTTTTTTAACTTTGATGGATTCAGGATGGCTAAAGTTTTATTCAAAGTGCAGGGATCAGCCGCCACTGCTCCGCTGACGATGGTCAAATCTACAGCTATCGAACCAAATCCCCACCAAATCTATATTTCCTACTTCAGCTATGCTGCAATAGTATCCTTTTTCTCTGTTTCTTCAGGACAGGTTTAACAACAGCTATTTAACATTTTGAGGAAATATTCCATTCACGTCAATTCGTCTACACATTTTCAAACAATTGGGTGAGGACCGGATCATGTGAGGACATTGTTAGTGAAACAATCGTATACAGCTCAGCGCTAGTAGTCTCAGTTTAGATTTTTTAACTCATATTTGCCGGCTATATGAGTAACACCAGTGTTCTGACAGAGTTACAGCTCAGCAATTGGGTGTCCGGGCCCACCCCTGGCCTCCCCTAGGGGGCGCCACTGAGGTGTGACACACCTGCAGCATGAAAGCCGTAGGAGGTTTCTCGATCTTGATTCTTGGAATTCATCAAAGTGATTACAGAGAGAGAGTTTGTTATCTTAATTGTCCATTCGAGTCCTCATGCATACTTTAATTTGTAGAGACAGCTTTTGTTCATGCTAGAAGCAGATGCCTACAATATGAAATAAATGTATTCAAGAACATAATGACACTGAACAGCCCGCTGGGAGTCTGCAGTTCATATAGAGGACAAGGGAGAGAGACATAGGGAGGCAGAGAGAGAGAGAGAGAGAGAGAGAGAGAGAGAGAGAAAGGGAGAGAGAGACAGAGACAGAGACAGGGACAGGGATTTAAAGGAAGAGAGATAGAGAAGGTTCCCGGAATCTGCCTCTCATCTAAGCTTTTGCACTGATAAGGGAAACTGTGTGAGCCCATATGATTTCTAAGATGCCTCATTAACAGTTGTTGCTTTGTTCCCACACACAATGTGCAGTGTTAGCACACAAATACATTGTCACCGACCTACCACTCCAGATAGCGAAGCACACAATGCGTTCGCCTAATAAATTAATAGACAGAGTCTTACGATCAACACATGTCTGGCCTCAGGGTCAGTTCAGATCTTTATTGTCCCTGGTGGGGAAATTTGAATTACACTAGAGGGCAAAAACAGAGACACAACATACAGACATTAAGTTGCAGCAAACAAACCAAAGAAAAAATAGATCTGTTTTGCAGTCAAGTGTTTAGTGCAAATGAAGCACATTTAACACACATAGAACAAAGGAAAATGTAAACCTATTGCTTTTTACCCTGGGGGACATGTATCTCCGCCCAGAAGGGGCTTGACTCAAGGGCCTATTGTTGAGTATTCACTTTCAGGTTCTCTACCCAGGATCATCCTTTATCATCCATTTACCTGTCCACCTTCCTGTTTATCCTGACAGGCACTCAAGGATAACATCTCAAGTTGATGAGCACCTTAAATTATAATTGGAACAATTGTACAGAGAGGACAGTGTATGCACACTCTTCAATACGGCAGTTCAGAGTCATCCATGCCTTTCACTGCCACCGGGTACAGAAGAAGCTGTCGTCGAAGCTGCCACTGCACAACAACAAAGTTTTGTTTGATAATCAACGTGCATTGTGACTCATGTTGTATAAAACATCCGGTCCTTCATGGATCACTGGATGTCCACAGCCTGTACATTCAAATGGTAGCAAGTGACAGCATGGACTCATTCCATTAATGCCTCGCTTGTGTATGGATTTTTTTGTTCTTCTGTCTGCATGTGGGCTTATATTCATAGAAGTCAGTCCTAAATATATTGATAATATAATACATAACATAAAATATACAGTTTACAGTTACCCGGCTACTTGTCCATGGGTTTCGTCATCAACGTGGACTTTAGTGACACCTTGTGGTTGAACAAGAACCTGCAACAGTAAACTTAACGTGACCAAAGGCGGTTTTATATGGTCCATTCGTCCGCTATAGGTTATACTATTAGGTTAGGTGGAAAGACTATACAGTACAATGTGATGTGGTTATCCCTTGTTTGCCAGGTATTGCTGATTACAGTCAGTGTGCTGAATGTTGCTCCCTGTTGATTTAAATGAGCACAGGAGTTCACTTGCGTGATGTGTGACGTTTGCCATAAGCACGAAGGCCCGTCCTCAGAGATCCAAAAGCCGCCCATCAGAACCGGTCTGGGGCTGGAATGCAGAATAGCTCATTCAGTTCCATCACCCAGCTAGCTTGAAGAAGCAAGATGGCCGCTAGGTGAATAAAGCCCATGTCCCTCATTAAGTTCAAGTCACTGCAACACGGGACCGTGTCTCTGTTTTTGTTAACTTTTCACCAAAAAAAAGTATGTTAGGCTTTGTATCATGGCTATCTGAACATAGTTGTGTCGTTATTGTTTTACTAGCCATAGTTTTACTACAGAGTAAAACTCATTATTCCTTCTAACATTCCCAATGAACGGTGTTATAATTGTTTAAACACACCTAATATCCATTAAAGCTCACTATTTGCTGGTGCTTCAAAGTGACACAGTGGTCGACCGCCCACAAAGAATGTCTTTTGTGCTCCCTTTCAGGTCTCCTCCACACACCACAACAGCAGCTTAAAAAAATAAGAAAATCCCAATTGTGTAGAGTATTCTTTTGTCTGTGAAATGAATGAACATGACGCATATGGCAACACTCCGATGCGTAAACACAGCCCAACCACAACTTTTACACATTAAAGTCACTGAATGTATTTTACAGCATTTAGTTTGTCACAGCCACTAACAGCAGATTGTTAAATCTGTAGCCATTAAAAATGACTTTTTCAAACCTTGATAAGACACAACGTGGCATCTTAAATGTCTCTGTCTCTCTGTTTGTATCAGAGTCTGGTCTTCCTGTTGTTCATCCTTAGTCATAAATGTCATCATAAAGGTTTCACATTTGAAGACCATCCAGCTCAGCATAGTTCCTGGATGGAGTAATGAGACAGACTAGATCATAAAATAAACACATTTACAGACGCTTTTATGCAAGTGACTTGAATTAATTGTATTTGTTTTGGGGGGAGCGGGGGGTGTTGGAGGTTATGCATCTTGCTCAAGGATGCCTACAAGACAGCGGACATTGTGGTTCAAACACAGAACATTTCATCTGGGAATCAAACACCCTAACCACACACACCAGACAATCCTGCCTGCCTAAATCTAACTCTAAATCTAAAAGTTCAGGGATTTTTCTACCACATATTCTGTATTAAGCATGACACAACAACATGAGGAATCCTCCCCCTGTTTCAGGTGTATTTGTGGAGCACCTTCACCACAGTTTCAAGGTTTCACTGACCGGGGGGCCTCAGTTTCAACCACCGGGAAGGTAAACCCCTAGGGCTAGGGCGTGGTGTTATGCTAAAGTGGTGTTATGCTAAAGCTTATCTCATCTTATTACACAAATCAAATGAGATAAGCCCAGATAAACGTCACAAAGGATAATCATTTTGGACACACAGTTTCTACTGAATCGAACATATAACAATCCAGACTACAAGACAAGTGAAACATTATAAAGAAATAAAGATAACCGTTTGCTATGCATAACACTGTTATTGGCGAAATCCGTGTACCAGTTTACACTGTGTAAGCATATTCTCAAGCGTTATATTGCTCAACTCATGAATATCGCTTGTCACGTTGATATAGCCCAAGTTCAGTAACAGAAAGCATACGCCCACACCAAAAAAATATTTGTCTCTGAAATTCGAAATGTCCCCAAAGAATCTCCACCCCGAAAAAAACTCAAAGACCCTAAGTCGCCTGTAGGCGCTCAGATAAGTCCTGCAAAAACCTGCATACGTTGAAACAGAACCCATCTTCGGTCACATCTGAGTCAGTTTAGATAGTCTGCTGAGGCGTACCACAGCTGTCTTCTGTGGTCTGTTGAAGTCGCCCAAATCCACCGTGACAATGCTACACTTAATTAAGAGGGGCAGCCATTGTAAACCCATTCCGGGAAGGAACTGAGGCGGTTTGTTGTTGACTTCACTGTTCACCGAGCAGCCTGTTGTGTTCTCGCCATAGGCCATACAAACACCAAATCAATCTTTGTAGCTCCTTTAAGCTTTAATGCTCAGTGCTGAAAAGTAAGAAAGTGAAAGTAAAATGTTACTATTCCTGTTTATTATAGATATTATTACATTATATACATAATTATTACATTTATAGTCAGACCTATGATGTCTAATTAAACATTTACTTGGGAACTGACCGTGGTGCTGAAAGTAGATATCGTGGTTGTACTAATTATATGGCCTATCATCAATGGTTTGAAAGTTTGATATCATTGATGTTTGATTTAACCAGATATTGTTGGTGCCATACTGTAGAATGGTTTATGGTTTGATGGAAATGTATCTTCAGGGTATTCACTCACCATGTGAATTGCAGTTGATGAATGCTTTGAAAGGATACACAATGTATTCACAGGACTATCTGATTTGAGCCATTTTAATCTTGACTATTTGACATCACCATCATAATTAAAGATGTAAACAAAAAATGACCAGAATTGGTCAAGAAAAGATGGGACATTTGTAATTAGGATAATGTATGTCTTGTGTCTGAAAATATGTATAACTTAATATCATCTGAAAAATCAATCCTTCAAGAAACAGTATTAACAAATTGGCATTTCACATCGTCATCTCTATTAAAACCTGATTCGCATTCTTTTTTCCATAAATGCAGATTCCGAAGCGACACCTGTGTGTTTGTCTTACGATGACACCTCTGTGAATAGGTTCTATTAGGGAATTAGGCTACGTCAAGTTTTGCAGAATCCAAGGCTGTTACTCTTATTTCCTCATCCATCCACCAGAGGGCGACAATGAAAGTCTTACAACTTTGGAACACAGTCGAGGGTAGACTTTGTTCCACATGTTGGCCTATACAATGACACTGAACAGCGCAAAAAAAGACCTCATAAATCTACTTCACATTATATATAAGTACAATCTCTATATACTGTTCATCTATCATTTCCGCCTCCACTATTATGTCTCTGACACCGACATAACATTCGTTTTCATGGGAGTATAATTCTCGTCTCACCAGCCAGCTGTCCATCAGGAATCAGGAATCATAGCGTACTATTGACGCCCAGCGGCACCGCGGATCGCTGTGTGTTCACATCAGCAGGTTGTCCCGGAGGCTCTAGCTGGCTTCCAGCTATCCATCAATATGCGTCTGCTGAATGTTCTTGGAACCCCACCAAGGGGCCTAATAATATTATGTGGAAATGCATGCTCAAATCCTGACGCAGAGATAGGCTATGCATTTTGTATACATGTAGATAATAGTGACACATTGCCTTCTTGTGCATAGCTGTACATTAAAAACTAAAAATGTTATTATAACTGTATCTATTAATAACTTGTATCTATGAATGTACACATGAATAACTTACAAGGAGTGTAATCCTGTATCATGACTGGGAACGTATCAAGCATCCGAAGATATGCCTGCCGTTTGAATCGGAGATGACGCTCTCAGATTGCACATCTTTTAGTTTCTTTCTATTTTGGGTATTTGAATGATAAATTTAGGATGTGGAACTGCGCTAACATGCATTCCAACAGCGTTATCCCCGGCCTGACCTGCCCCCTAAACTCACATCTAACCTTGGACCCTCAGCTCATAGGTTACGGACTGTATTTCAAATAAAGACATACCCACACACATGCACGCTCATAACCATACACAACTGTTATATTAACACTTTATGAAATAATTTCACAATGTGTTAACATAATAGTTACCACTCTCTCTCCCCTGCCTCTCGTAACTATTCAAGGTGACCTTGTGCTCTTTGCCATGTGGACATAATATGATGTT
>JAOPJO010000118.1:8273710-8289334 GCA_027123675.1 Molva macrophthalma | reverse complement strand
GTGTGTGTGTGTGTGTGTGTGTGTGTGTGTGTGTGTGTGTGTGTGTGTGTGTGTGTGTGTGTGTGTGTGTGTATATGATTGTGTTTGTGTGCATTTGCCCATAGACACATCTGAAAGTGGAGGCCAACAGCAAAGCCAGACAACATAATTTCCTAATATATTGTAATCCATCATAATGAGCTGGCCAGATCCTACACGTCATTACATGATACGTTGGAACATGTTGTAGGACTAAATACGTGGCTTGTGTTCGGAGAATTTACCTTGGCTGCATGTGCACTGTGTTTTGGATTATTAATGATTAAGAACTGGTTATGATTATGTACCTCAATTAAGACGATTCTGGTTGTTTTTAAGGTCCATTTTACGTTTCTTTTCAGGATTTGTTTTTGTTGAAAGTACTTTCAAAAATCTTTCAAATAATTGTATCTTTATTTTCCGTGATAAAGAAAGTATTTGGTTTCATGAAATGTCCCATAGCCAATCGCATTTACCACATAGTATGGCTGCTACCTAGTGGACGACCCCATTACATGCAGACGTGTGAATGTAGAGTGGAACCGTCTATAACCGTCTCCTTATGACATTGTCTACGCCAGATTTAAACGATGTTCACAAATAGAATTTATAGAATAAAAACTTTTGAAAGGTCTAAAAAGCATGGTGAAAGCGAAAGAGAGTGACCACAATATGTTGATCTTGTGTAAAGGTGCATAGTGTGAACAGACGGAATGTGACTCACCATTCACAGGGCTGCAGGGATCTGAAAGCCTGCAACGACTGGTCCATTCCCGCAAAGTCCCAGAACCGTACGTCGTAGTCGAACCCACCGGTGACCAGGCGGGCTCCAGAGGGATCCAGAGCCAATGCTGAAACCTGGGCAGACGATGCACTCATTCAGCTTGTTACAGACTAGAGAGCATCCATGAATGTTTCAAATACTGGACAGCAACAATGCAGCAAATACACCAAGATGCTTACCGTTTTCGTGCCGTGCTGCATAGTAATTTCATGGGTGTCTGGAATCTTCTTCACTGGATTCTATGACATACATGTACATACATGTATACATGACTCATGCCAATTACACAAACATAATAATGCGTAATGTTACCGGATGCGAGCCATCCACCCTTACACATGTGTTGGGAAAACGGTAATGTTAAAGAAATGGGGTAAAGGGAACTAAAGTGTGTTTTGGATAACACAGATACATAAAAAATGCATATAATCAATTTGTCTGTAAAACATTAAAATTGGATCATATTTTCCTTTGTCGCCATCTAGTGGACAGAGTTTAAAAACTCATAATAATTACCACCTTGATAAAAAGAAACGTTTTTACCTGAAGTTTAGAACTGAATATATACTGAAGAATAAAACAATCTCATGCAAAATCAAAGGGCAGAGCCATTGCTGCCATGCTAAATAACTTACATCGTCATCATCTTCTCCTTGCTCCTCCTCATCCTCCTCATCCTCTTCATCCTCCTGAGCTGTACTTCCTGTGTAACCTGGCGGAAGAGGCGGTCCCACCATGTCCTCGTCATCCTCCTCGTCCTCTTCCTGCGGGGGAGGAACCGGGGGTCCAATGAGCTCTGAGTCACTGTCTGAATCACTGCTGCTCTCGCTTTCCTGTTTCCTGTGCAGAAAAAGATTTTCAAATAAAATGTAAATATACATTTGGAAAAGACTTGGAAAAAAAACACATCTCACATGATCCATGTGTAGAACGACAGGCCTTAGGCCTCTTTCACTAGCGTCCACAAAAAGTTAACCTTACAACAAAAATGAATGAAATCTGATCAGTGTTTACCTGGATTTTGCAGGAGCTGAGGGTTTTTTAAAATGGACTAAAGGCTTGGTGGACTGAGAGCTCTCCGCTTCGTCGTCTTTCTGTCGTTCATCTATGAGAGCAAAGATGATGAAGAGGGAGAGCCATAGAGTTTAGATATATTTAAGAGGGATATGTAGTATATGTGTGTATGAATGTATGTATATGCATTCTTATTGACATTGTCACTCACCTAATACATGCTGACTCCTTTCAATGGCGGTTCTTCGAGTCGTTTCAAAAATGGCATCTAGGTCAAATGTGCGAGCCTTCTTACCTGAAAAAGTACCAGTAAGTGAGTCTTAATCTTTAGTGCCGTCTGAAATGTATTATTATATATGGGTATTTTATGAAAAACGTCATACCAAAGCCAGAGAATCCCATGACAGAGGCCATCTCTCCATCATTATCCATATTGTCTAGAAGAAAAGATAAGTTGGCATGAAGTCTCTCGGTGCAATTGTCCATGTCATCCTCTATTCTAAATTCAACACATTGTTAGTCTTAAAGATAGAGGCCATGAAAAGTGATGTTCATATGCTTCCTTCAAGCAGACAGAAGCTGATTTGCATGCTATGCATCCGTCATGTGAAGAATGTAAGGTTCTGCCAAATAATATATAACAAATATTTAAGAACTTCTCCGTGGAACAGTCCCTGGAAAAATATCTGTAATCAAATGAGATTCACTTAGTTAACTGCAAAATTGCTCTTGTTTTAATATTAAAACGTTCAACAGTGTTGACAAGTAACTATTTAACTTGAATCGGGTGAATACGTATCATTTAGTAGATGATATGTCAACTTATTGTAAATGTAAATGTATTGCTATTCCTGCATGGAGGCAAAACAGCAACACAGCGAACATTAACAGAGGCAGGATTAGACATTTTAACATTTTTGCCAGATAGTAAATTGCGTAAAGATGTCCAGGTCGTTTAGAACCCAAAACTTGAGTCTCATAATACGTAAAAGACTTAAATTAAACCAACAAATATGAAACCGCGATACCTTCTATTTTGTTAGGGTCCATGTTGATGTTTTCAAGGCAACCTTTAGCCCGGAAGTAATGCTACATCGTGGCTGTGTCTCAAATGTTAGCGTCCCTCCTACAACCTCGATACCTAGAAAGGTTCCTAAGCACGGACTTTCATATGCATAAGGGTCGCAGAAAAAGCTTACCAATTCCTTTCCTTCCGAAACTAATATTTAAGAGAATACATTTTCTCAATTATGTAGACTAATAGGCATAATTTGAGGGGCCAAATCTCATGTAATACATCTGTATGAATCTTCTTCCATTGACACAGGACTCTCACTGATACAATTTAATTAAAAAAACGATTTTATTATTTTTAGATTTTACAAATAAATTATAAATATAAAAAATATTCTCACCTAATCACTTTACTGAAACAAATAATAGTCACACAATTACCTAAAATAAGCCGATAAATAAAATAACATACTGCATTGCAGTAGAACAAACTCAAATCTTGCTCTATCTATCAAGTCTACATGCCTTTATAATTAGACGATTACAAAAATGTGTTGAGTTATTGCTTGTGTAAAGGCACATATTTGACAATAATAAAAGTCTGTGTACTAAGGCTTGACAATTATAAGTCATGAAAGCACTTTGGAAAGTATTCTTCAAATTTCCTCTGTGGCTACCAGTCTTTCAATCTCAGCCCAGTCGATCCTGCTGAGGTTACTGGTGTCAGTGTCAGAGAGCTTCTCCAGCCAAGACATCCCAGCGGAACCTTCCTCCTCTGCCTCCTCATCTTCAGACAGCCCAGCCAGACCCTGTGAAGCACATAACAACATTGACATTTATTGCTTTGTTGTTTTAAGCAGTCCCGTTTTTGTTTAAAACATACAATACAGATACATCTAATACAATACATCTAATACAATACATCTAATACAATACATCTAATACAATACATCTAAAAATACATTCAGAGGCCAATTAACCAAATCCAAAGAATGCAGACGATTCTGAAAAAGTGTAATATCTGCAAGCCTAATTCCTCTGTGTTTTTAATACGAATGATTGACAATGTGGCTTTCTTACTGTTTTAAGCTCCTTCATGTCCAGGTGTCTGAGATCTGAGATCTCCAGGGGAGGATTCCACGAGCTTGATGCCTCATTCTCCTCTCTCTTCATCTCCTCCCTCTCCATCTCCTCTCTCTCCATCTCCTCTCTCCTTTCTCTCCATCCAGCAGAGGCCGCTCTAGAAGGAGATCTGTTCGTCCCCGATTTGATTGGGCCTTCTCTGTGCGGTGCTCTGCCCTGATTGGCTGGACCGTGCAGTGTAGCCCTGCCTCTGGCCTCACTGATCATACCGCGCCTGGTCACCTGAGAAAGACGATCCTTCGGCAGGGCACTCACTAATGCAAGAGAACACAGTTACCGAATGATCCCGAAATGATCTATTATTGTTTATTATTGTTTATTTCATGTAGCATGTAATGTATAATGTTTAAAAAATGTCTGATACCTGGTCTATGCAGCCCAAATCTCTGCTGGTTCTCCAAAGGTGATCGCCATCTTTGTTTCTCAGACTGTTCCCAGGGATTAAAGAGAGGCTGTGATGGTCTTGACTGGACCTTGGGACTAGAATTCCTGAGTATGAAAAACAAATCACACACAAACATTTTTGGCAAAACTAACCGGGTTTCTTAAAATCATATCCAGATGAGAGGGATAATATAATAATAATATAATAATATAAATAATAATAAAGATACCCAATAAGTTGATGACGAAGGAACCAAATCGGTTGAGCGGCGGACAACTACCTGGGTTTTGAACTTGCGGAGTTGTGCGCTGTAGGGGGTTGTACAGAAGAGGGGGAGAGAGCACTTCCTGTCCATGCAGTGCTGGGCACAGTCAAAGTAGCTTGCGGCAGATCACTGACCAACAAACAGGCCTCTCGGGTCCTCTGGTTGTACTGCTCCAAAAGCATCACCCTGATAAAAGGTACCACACGAGGCTTTCAGTATGAACACCAACATAAGAACACCACGCACCCCACTGTGTGTAATCGTTGCCCGTGGGAACGTACTTCTCTTTATCTTCTTTGATTTTCTTAACAGCAGCCTGGAACGTGAATGTGGAATTCTGTGGAAGGGTGGAATCATGGATTTATGAATAAAAGACGAAAAAAGGAAGCTAAAATCAGAGTTTCTATACAATTTGTGAAGACGATAAAGCGAACAACAACAAAACAAAATAGCACGACTGAAAAACCAACTGAAAGCAGTACAGCAATAAAATGCTTAGATAAAAAAAAAAAAAAAAAAGACCTTCTCACCAGTGTTTTGGCGCTGGCAAAAGGCCGGTGTTCCCGCTGCCTCATCTCCTCTCTCTGTCTCTGGTAGGAGGCTTGCCTCTCTCCCTGCTTCCTCCTCATCCAGGTCCGCAGCTCCTTCCTGCTGTCACGGTCGTCGGCCGCACGGCTCCGCAGGGACCAATCCGCTCGCTGCAGCTGCTGCTGCTGCTGCAGTCTGGTAACCCAATCACACGGGCTGTCACCAGACGATCACCGTGACAACGCTCGTATGCTTTCAGGGGCTTTAGCGCTCAGTGATTTTGTGTAACCTAGTTGTGTACCGTCTCATAACTGACTTAGTTGTGTTATCATTCAGATGTAACTATGAAGCACAACTGAAATTCTATTGTTTTTCTGATTACTATAGCTAGCAACCCTGGCCTCTGTCTAACTGTGTTTCTGGTCTTTCAGCCCTCTGAATCTTTTTCAACCTACTGATTTTTATTGTATGCTTTGATTATTCTCACCCTCCCATGCAAGTCACGTTGGGTAACATGGTTCATTAAATGATTCAACGTTAAGGTAGTCGTGGTCATGGATCACAGCAGGGGGGTTCTGCACCTGTGGAGACGGGCAGCCTGGCCGTGGGACACCTCCAGGTCAGACAGGGAGAGAGCCCCCTCCCTCACCAGCTCCCCCAGGATATCAGTCATGTCGCTCAGCCCACTGAGGCCCAGGCTGCTGTTGGCCGACCTGGAGGAGAACAGCAGCAGAGGGCAGGGGGGATGGTTAGAGTGAATAGATCATGTTATGTAGGGAAATAGGTAAATAATATCCATAAAGGCGTCGCAAAGAAGTGAATCCCTGAACATCCGTCAACTTACATCCCAGTTGTTTCGGGGAACATGTGGTCTTTCGTCCCTGTTGATACAACACAGTTATTATTAACTTAATAGAGAACAGAAAAAGTAGCAATTCGAAAAAAGGATCTAGTCTTGAAATTCAACCTTGAGTCCTACAATCTAAACTACCACTGACTGGTGTCTCTCCTAGTGTCTGCTGAGGGCATTCTGCTGGCCTGGCACCTACTGACAGCAGCCTAAGGGTTGGGTGCATAGTGTTAGGTGACGAGAGCCTTCGAGAGAGATTGGGGAAGGGGTAACTCTCCCCCCCTCCCTTACCCTGACTCACAGATCACAAGACATACTACCCTTTCATGTCCTGAATCTGCCAGGAGACAACCTTAAGACCGAAACCGTAGAGTCCACCATCAACGCATTGGCTGGCTGTGAATGCCGATGGATTAGCGGTTGTAGTGACACGACCAGACACAGGGCTCTGGTGTTCATGTAACACGAGCTGAGATCAATGTTTGTGGTAACTGAAACCCGCAGGCTCCTTTATAGTGGACAGAAGTTAAGACGGCACTTAACTAATTAGTATCATGGCTTATAATGTCTCTGAAATCTGCCATCAATCTGGTCCTGGATACGCTGGCTTAAAAGTATTTTATACGCATAGACGTTATTCGCTACCATTGTCGTGTTTACACGAGCAATATCAGTTGATCCCAAAGACAGGTAGGTTTCTAAGAGAAACTTAAAGTCATCCTCGCTTTGCATATTTTGTCAACAAAACCTTCTCTGACTAACTAACTATAGGTCTAGTGTGAGCTATAAAAATCACAAGATGAAGGACTATAATTGGCAGGAATTTAAAGGCCTCTGCAAAAGAATCATCATTCTGGTGTACAATGCAGAGTAGCCAAGTGCACATATCAGTTTGTTTAAACCTGCATTATTTAACCTCTCTACAGAAGCTATGTACTCTTATTTTAAAAAAAGAATAAAGAATAAAGCGTGCCCATCCATGAGTCAACCCTTTCAACTCTATAAATCATTTAATTCAGGTCCACTTCTGCCCCTCCCCTACCGTGGAAAAATCTCAGACACTGTCCTCTGAAAATGAAATAGCCATAACGGTAGGCACAACTCAGGCCCATAGAGGCCGCTAACGGGAAACTGTACATAGCGAGCAGCGAATAAGTCAATAAGAGTTTACTTGTAGGGGTATGAGGGCTGGACGGAGCGGCTCTCTGGGTGTTCGGAGACAGAGGTGAGAGGGAGACAGACTGTCTCTTAGCAACCGATGACTCGGTCTGGGTTTCACGGTTTCCTGGCTGCCTCCCTTCCGACATATTCTCTTTATTAGCACGAGATGCTGGGAAAGACAAGGGACATGTCATCAAATGGATAAGGCAGGGTTAATGGATTGTTCTTCTCTACCAAATTCTGTGTACCATCAATTCATCCAACTTCATATGTAAAGCACTTTTTGGGAAAAACAGCAATACAAAGTGCTCGCCAAGGGAAACAACACAACAAGAAATCTATTTAAAATTAAACATTCAGAAAATAAAAAAAATAAAAAACAGAAAAATAGATACATTTGAGAAGTACACAATATTTAAGTTAGGTAAGAAAAATAAACTAAAAATAGGTATGTTTTTACATGTAAGATACTACAAGTAAAACCATCTGGTCACACACTGTTCCTGTTAAGACAGTTAAGGTTCGCACCTTTGTCTGGGATGAAGAGGCTGACGGTTTTGCTCTGGGTCATTTTGCTGTCGGGCCCCTGAGCCAAGGCAGGAGTCAATGTGTCGATTGTGCGCATCAACTGAAGAGAGAGAGACCACATCAAGTAAAGCAAAAATTATAACAAAGAAGAGTAGGCCTTTATCTATGTACCATTAAAAGGTCTTGGGTGGTTTAGTTTTTTAAGATTTCTTATTTATTTAACTTTTATGTAAATTAAAAATCTTTTTTTTTTCAACAGTACCCTGTGAAGGCAGGCAGTAGCCGTCAACAATCAACATTGCATTTTTAATAAATGAATAATACTGAAACACATATATATATATATTAAACATATCTGACTAACTGTCAGATCAAGTTCAAGGTAAATGTATAGGCGTAGCCCTCCATCACAGATCCAGTCTCAAAGGGATTCACAGGCCCACATTATACGACCCCTGCTCTTGCTCAGGAGTGCACTAGCTGCCAAATGGGCAGACATACTGTATAACGTTAGCAAAACAAATGAATAACAAATGCAAGACACACAGTAGCACCCTACCATCCTGGAGTTGACAAACTCTGTCTCCATGTGGTCGGCGATGCTCTGCAGCGCGGCCAGCTGGGCGTCCATCTCGGTGAGGCAGCTGGAGAAGTGAGATGCTTGGGGCCCGGTCGAGGCCACCAGGGGCCCGGGGCTCTGGGGTTCCGGGGCCCTGCCGGTGTGAGAAGGCCCCGGCCTGCCCTGGAGGAGAGCATCCGTCACGGGATCTCCGGTGGACATCACGAGAGGGTGATCTGGGAGATCTACAGAGCACGCAAAACACGTTAGGAATGATTGTACTGCTGTGTGAAAGGCAATGATGAGACTAAATATTTACTATTCATTTACCTACGATTGAGTAATTTAGCAGACGCTTGTGTGAAAAACGTCTTGTATAATGTTTCGATTTTGTAGGTAGGGCATCCTGCACAAGGATGCCTACAGGTAGTTTGCAGACGTCGGGTTTCGAACCCAGAACCTTGCGGCCGGGAGGCAAACAGCCCTCAACACCACTAGACGATCCACCAGCCCCATCACAGAACCTAGAGTCCTACCTGGTGGAGTCACAGTCTCAGGGATCTCCCCCGCGGGTGTGTCTGAGGTCCTCGGCTCGGCGGCGTTGCTAACGACGGAGGCTGCGATGAGATGGAGCTGGGCTGAAGAGGGTGCCGGGTGCTGGGTGTCCTGCTGGGACCTGGGGCGGGACCCGGGGGCTAGGTCTCGGAGCAGGGACTCCTCCTCCTCCAGGTCCACTACATTGAGGAATCGCCGGCCCAGTGAATCCTGACAGAGAGGGGCGGGAACATAAGGTGAGACCGTTATGACTGTTACACTTTAATATTAATCACAATATCAATAGTAATAAGTACAATAGAGTTTTATTTGCAGCTTTTCCAAAACTTTGTTTACACGCTGATTTGACAAGACAAAATCAAAGCCAATACTCATTCATTTCATAAAATGCTTACAAATAAATACCACACAACGATGAAATAAAGGAAGCGTAAAGGCAGAGACTGAGTGCACATGTTGGGGGAATCACCTGGTTCTGCAGGGGTCTCTTCTGGGTCTCCTCTGTGTCTCGGACAGAGGTCTCTCTGGGAAGCCACTGGTTCATCAACACTTCTGGTGGTAAAACCATTGCAGGCCTTTGTGCTGCACACACACACACACACACACACACAATGATTATTAGTCTATCCATGACAAAATCTACTTTCATTATTATGTTGTTGCTGGTATAAAACATGACTTACATTCAGGGTTTGAGTCAATTGCAGATACAGCTTTATCCACGAGTTTAGACGGCCCAGCTAAACACACACAAAATCACGTTACTAACAGCACAATTCAAAGGATATTGACAATATATACTTTCATACATTGTAGTGTATAGGTTCATCTAGTACCATCTACACGGGTTATGAATGATACATCCAAGTCTCTAACACAGACACTATCACCTCACAGAAGATAGCCTTTTTTGGTTTATTGCTAACAATTGTTGGCTGCATTTTGCTAAATGTATTGCCAACTCGATTTCAGGGTGTTCTAGAGTTGCTCCATGGCTACTGACCAGGATCCGTGTTGGTGCAGGCATCATGGCTCTCTGGCGGGCTCTTGTGTGTGGAGGCGAAGGCGTGGAGTTCTGCTGAGGTAGCGAAGGCCTTGTCCAGTAACCTCTGACCCATCAGCAGGGGCTCATGTGGACCAGGGAGGACTGCTTTAATCCAAGAATTAGAAGAAAGAATAACAGATTGTAGCCTGAGACCTAAAGGATGCATCGCTGTGAATGTATTTCGTCTTGATTGCATTTATTATCGCCTTTCACCTCACCTACAAAAATACTTGGGTATTTTTGTAGGTGAGTGTTATATTTTTGTTCTCACTTCCATTTTATTCCTATGATTTGATTATATATTACTTTGTTCAACAGAAAGGGTTGTGCTACTTAAAGTGCGGTTGTGGCTGCTTACTTCCATGTGGCTTGTGGGTATACTTTGTGCTGTTAAAGTAAATTCACTCTTTCAAGCATCCAAACCAAAAAATGGAAAGTCTAGCCCTAAATGAATATGGTTAAGAGAACAAGAAATGTTCAGAGAAGACACTCACCTAAAGGCACAGCCAAGTCTCTGCCAACTGCAGCCTCATCATTGGCATGTCCATCGTTGGGCTAAGAACAACAATAACACCGTAATGTCACATCGATGAGCTGGTAATAAGCATACATATCAAAAGGTATGTGCAATCATCACCTACCTCATGTGTGGGAATGATCGACTCGTCCGGTCTGAATGTGACTTTCTCTCCTGTCTTCGCCCTGTCTTTTCTACTCCTCCTTTGAAGACAAACAGCGGTAAGCGCAACGTGTGAAACCTGGCGTCTAAAACAATACAAACGTGTAAGACGAGCGTTGAGGCCGTACGTTTTGCGGGAAGAGGGCGAGGCATCAAGGACTGTTGCTCCGCTCTGGTTCTCCGGCTGTGGGTTTACTACGATCAGCTGGAGGCCTGACTGTCCAGCGGTGGTCCTTTCAGGGTCTAGTCTCCTCAGGTCCTGCAGAAGGTCCACATAGTTGATTTCGGGCGCAGGAGTGGAGGGGGTAAACAACTGAAACGAGAGAAAGTCAGGTCAAGTCAGTCAAGGGATTTTTAAAAGATGTACTAGGGGGGACAGGATCGAGTGTTTGACTCCCAATACGAAAGGTACTGGGTTCGATCCCCAATGTCCGTATTCTACTAACTGCAACCTGCCTCCCCACTACCTGCCCAGTAAAAAAAGTGTCAACGTTCATGTCATTCTAAGGTTACAAAAACACAACGATTCAAATTGTCATGGGATTAGGCACTAAATAAACGACACTTCTGAATATTATTTTCCATTTCTGCAAGTCCGTTCCCCTAGTAGCCTCTAGATTCGACACACTGCACCTTTAATGGCGGTTGTTCGCACAACGCAACTCCTACCGTTCTTGGTTCAGGGTCGATGTATAGGAGCTGGATGGTGGGTGGTGGTGGTGGTCTGCTGACAGCAGGGATGAGGGTGGTGACCGGCCTGCGGGTGGACGCTCGGGAGGCCAGGGGGAACGCGGTAGGGGCGGGTGCCGGCGGGGAGTGACAGCTGAGCAGGCGAAGCCCCGGGCCCGGTGGGGCCCCGCGGGCTGGAAGGTCAGGGCGGGGAAGCGATGAGAACTCTGCCCTTTGGGAGGTCCTGGAGTAGGGCCCCGACGCCCGGGTTCTCTTACGTGCAGAACCGGTGGCTGAATATTGACTGTGGCGTGTTGGCGGAGCAAACCACACTTCCTCTTCTTCTTCTTCTTCTTCGTTTGCCCAGAACGAGGCTGTGCGGTGGTCGTTGCATGCGCGCGGGTCGGGGTGAGAAGGGCCGATGTTTGGAGGCTGGGGCCCCCAGGCCTGTCGGACCGGGGAATCGGAGGGAGGAGGAAGACGGAGCAGCTTCAGCCCCGGGAGGAGGAGGGAGGGAGTGACGTGGTTGGTGGTGTTGAGGTCGGAGGGTAAGGGCACGCGGTCGAGGGTGGTCAGCAGCCCCTGGGAGGTCGGGATCAGCCGCAGACTCTCTCCGGGCGGACTTCCTGGGGGCTCGGCCTGGACCAACAACGGCTGCATCAACTGGAAACCAAAAACATCTCGTTGTTAATAGTGTTGACGAGATCCAAACACACAAGATCCATGTACAACCACACAACAGACAACGCACAAACAAAAAGAGACACAGTACAATCTTGAGGATTTACCTCTGCGCTGTCGATGTCGCTGGGATGAATCCTGGATGTGGAAGGCTGGTCAGGCAGTCGGTCTGGTTCAGGCCCAGCCGAGGGCTTGTAAGTGGACGCCAGGTAGGGAAGAGCATCGCTGCGTTCGGAGCGCAGTGGGACGCCGGCTTGGGTCTGAAGACGTTCAGAGGCGTTGGTGTGAACCGGGGGGAACCAAGTGTTGGGCTGAGAGGGTGGGAAGGGGGCGGCCGGAGCCGCTGACGGGTGCGACAGGGGTGTGTTGGACTGGGCCAGCTGCACGTAGGGGAGGCTGGCGAAGGTGGAGCCCACCATGTGCATGAGGCTCATGAAGTTGATCTGCTGCAACTGAAAGAGGATATAACACACACACACTTATCGAGTTTGCACCTCGATTCTCAGTTTGAACATGAATCTGTCTAAGCACCTTTTCACCAATATAATAAGAATAATTACAGCCGGTTGCTGTGTTATTCTACGGTTATTCTAGCACATTCCATTCTGGCAGCATTGGATGTGGAACTTGGAATGTGCTTTTGGAACTTCAGATCACATGACTTCTATTCCATCTCTCTTGTAATACCTGGACCAGCCTGAAGAGCTCATCGTTCACGAGCTGTCTCACGGGCTCGGCCTGAGGGGCTGGTGTGTCGTTGGTCGCCATGGCGACGGGAGGGGGAGCCGTGGTTCTGGAGGACTCTGAGGGCTGAGGGGGAGGGGGGTCATCCGGGGCGTTGACGGTCAGCGGTGCGGCCCGGCCGGAGGGCCGAGGTGGTGCAGGCCCATCCTGGGCTCCCTTCACTGTTGGGACGGCTGGAGGTTCTGGCTCGATGGGGGTTTCTGAGAAAGTGGGGTGGCTGGGTGGACCACTGGGTAAAGATGGGCACAGACTGGAGATTCAAATTTTTTCAGGGTGCCGGGTGTATATAACACAACGCGAGGCCTATAAAAGTCTGTTGGCTTCCCTATTCCCGTTTTTGATTTAGGAACAACGCTTAAATCGATATCCTGCCCTGCGGTTTAAAGCTTACTGTGAAGTTGCACTGGACGCTTCCCCGACTCTCTCTGAACAACGAAGATCCTCGAGTTTCAGAACCTGATCAAGGGGGAGAATAAGCACTTTAAGTATTTGATGAAACATTATAAATACATTTGAACTGTGTTATCATCCTCTTTTTTGACAATGTAAGATAGGTATTAACAATGTGAATAGGCCTAAGTTCAAAATGTTCCATGCTGTATAAAGTTCCTCAGTTATTCATTGATATTCAAGCACATTCAAACAGAGGAAAAATGTAATTAAGAATCCTATTAAGAGGTACTCACTGTATCAAGTGATTGGACGTTACCGCAGACCTTATCAACAGAAAGAACAGATAGTGTGTCCTCACTGGCACTGCTGGGCTCTATAGAAATGTACAAAAACAAGCAAAGGATGGCATGAGAGTGGTTCACGTTAAATGTGCTGTAGGTAAGATCAGAGAGTTGTAAAGAGGCACAACAAACAACTCTCAAAGAGCACGATTTTCCAAATGAACAACCCAAAAAACGTCCAAACCAACTCCCTCCCTACATTGCTCCTCCTTAGAAAAGCGTTGCATTCACACACCTGTGAATGACAGACAAAGTGGATTCCCCGAACCAATCAGGGAAGAGATTTCCTGATTGGTAAGGTACAAGCCGGCAGCTGGAGCGGTCTAGATTGTAAATTGTCTCATACAAAGGACGGCACACAGTCAACCAGAACAGATATTTTCACAGAGCCTTTCACTCACTAATAGCTGACGGATGGCTATAGAATAAAAAAAAAAAATGACACTCAAATATAGCTCTGTAATCTCAGCACCTTTAAGAAGAGCACCAGCGTTGTAATGCACTGTAACGGCGTACCTTCTTCCTCAGGGGCAACATGCTCACACAGTGAAGGCTGCTGGGATGTCATCGTTCCCATCTCAGAGTCATAAGTAGCAGGATCTTGGACGGTGTGGTCCGTTGTGTTTCGAGAAGCCCCCGTCTCCGGCTCCTCTCCTGATCCGCTGAAGCGACATTCAAGATCAAATGTCAAATAAAACAATCTATACATAGACGGCTAAGTCAAAACGTTTTAAAAAGTGCGGCACACTCACAAGGCTGGGTCCTCGGGCATCAGCTGGTGATCGGGGAGGGTGACTGGGGTGTTGGTAGATCCAGGGTAGCCGGTGTCGACGCTACCCTCTCCCTCCTGCTTCCAGCCCGCCTCGGGAGACAGCACCGGAGCCGAGCTGATGTGTGGTTCTGCCACGCGGGTCCGCGTGGGTCCGGTACCGGGGTCAACGCGCGGGAGGGCAGAAGAGCACCTGTGCTCCAGCAGGCTGAGCGCCGTGAGCACGGCCGGGGTGGATGCCTTGACCCGGATCACCACCCCTCCGTCGGATGCCCCTCCATCCTCCGGTCCACTCTTCTTCTTCTTCTTCTTCTTCATCATCCCGTGGGTTCCGAGAGGTGTCCTCCTATTGGCCCAGCGGACCATCCACTCCAGGAGGCGGCCCAGCTCGGGGAACTGGGCCTCCAACTTAGAATCCAGGCCGTGCTGCAGATCCGCCAGCGTCTCCGTGGAAATGGGAGCGCCAAAGGCGAAGCTCTCGGACAGATTCTCCCAGGGAACGTCGCTCTGTCTGGGGCTCGGAGCAGAGCGTACGCTGCTCCCCTTGGTGCTAGAGGTTGGTTCTGGAGCTGGAGTAGCCTTCTGATGCTGCTGCTGCTGGAGGCCAAACAGACCCTGCTGCCTCCCAGGGGTCAGCCCAGGCAGAGGGGCCACGGACGGCTGGGTCCTCCTCGTTACGGGCTTCTCTGGGGTTTCGCTCCAGACCAGGGAGGACCGGGGCTCCGATGGGGCGAGCTCGGGAACAGCCGCTGGCCTGTAACAGTGTCCCGCCCTGAACACGGGCCTGGGCGCATCCGGGCCGGTCCCGGGCGGCTTTCTTCCGGCGTGGGCCCCGTCCCTCTGGCGGCGGCGCAGCGTGGAGAGCACGTCGAAGGTGAGGGAGTGCAGCTCCCGCTCCCTCAGCGGGGAGGTGAAGCCCTGCAGCAGAGGGAGCTCGCAGCCGTCCTCCCCCCCAGACGCCTCAGAGCTGTCCTTCTCCAGCACGTAGCTGAGGAAGAGCTCCAGGAAGCGCGGGTACTCCTCGTCTTCCAGCTCAAACTCCCATGTGCCGACCGCGGGCAGGGCGGGGCGATCCGGATCCCTCTGGAGCCCCTCGGGCTGCCTGGAGGGGCCCAGGCCCCCGTCCCGCTCCGCCCGGAGGGCCTTGTTCGTCTTAGAAGGAGCTTTCTTTGCTTTAACGCCATCTCGCACTCGTTTGCTGTTAAAAAGGCAAAAGCACAAATGAATCCACTTTATAGATAGATCTCGCTTGTATCAATTCCTGTTTCCAAGTTTATGTTCATGGACATTTTCACAGACTCCTGCTACAGTGGATGCTTGAATAATATCTGTGTTGTATTGTATTTTAAATCCCTGTTTGTCCGCATTCATTGTATTTTTCATGTGTTTTTGTTGTGTTATGCCTCTCTGCCAGGCTGTCATTATAAATGGAATCTTTTCTCAATTAACTTGCCTGGTCCATGATTTGTTAAATAAAATAATAAATACAAATCACTCAT
>JAOPJO010000118.1:8256376-8269310 GCA_027123675.1 Molva macrophthalma | reverse complement strand
ATATACACAATATTACCCAAGGAACTCATGCAGGAAACATACAGGAGGAAAACTGCAGAATCTTCCATAAAAATATCTGAAGACCCACCTCTTTCCGAGAGAGTATATCATAAACTGACTCATACTATATTGTTGTTTTGTTAGCTTGTTATTGAATTGAATTGGATGTTGAACCAACTTTTTTGACGCACAATCTCTGTGTCTCTCAGATGTAACTCCTATAAAACGAAATAAAACTATAAGATAATCAAAAAGTGTCTTTGTGATCCCTACAGATACTCTGCGCTCTCTCCAGATGTTTGTTTATATTAAACTTGGTCATGCAGACCTGTATATCTTGATTGTCCTCAGCCTCACTTGTGTGTCAGGTGAGGCTGAGTGGCGTCTCACCGTGAGGCAGGTGGAGCGGCGGCAGGAGCTCCACGCTGTGCGGGGGCAGGATACAGAGGGGCTGGTTGGTGAAGTAGGAGGCCATGAACCGCCCCAGGGTCTGCACCACGGCGCGGGCCGCGTCCCGGTGGAGGTCAGCCGGAAGAAAGGACTCACACTGGGCCTCGCCTGCACCAGGAAGACACAACATCACGAGGAATGCTTGGTTAGCCGACCTATTAGAAACCTGAGTTTTCAAATGAGATATTATACAGTAGCTGCTTTTGAGTGTTAAAGGGTCTGCAGTCAAATGGTCTGAAATTGGACAAACACAGGAGACAGGTTACTCATAGCTGTTCAACTCAACCGATTGGATGACGTCTGCTTGTTATAAAACATGAAATAACATTGGTCTATGGGACCTTCGATGGGGTCAGTGCTCTGCGGGCGGGGTGTTGCAGGGTCCAGTACCAGCCGGGCCATGCGGTCCCCTAGGGCCTGGGCTTCCCTCAGACGGTACTGGAACAGCAGTCCGTACAGCATGGCCAGACACAGACGCGTCTCCTGGAACACGCTGCGTTCACTACCTGAAAACATACCATGACACATTATACGCAAACATTACCATGACACATTAACACACTCACAAAAAAATATTTCCATAATAATAAAATGTTTAAATAAGATTAACATTATTAATCCCAGGTGGAACAGCAGAAGTACATCAGTAAGCTTTATTGACACTTGAGGTAAACATTATTGATGCTACATTATTGACAGTAATTGATGATGATAATAAGAACGATTGCGGTAACCGTTTCTTACTTATATTCCTCTCTGTCCACATCTCTGACCGCCATGCATCTGCACTCTCAGCGTACGAACCAAACAGGAAGTGGCATTCTCCTAAATCCAATGGACACAGCATGATAAAGATGTTTTGAAAGAGAAAGTTCCAAGGTGCACGCATTATGCAGAACGGTAATCCGTCAGACGGACCTTGACACCGGAGCAGGGCAGGACCGTCCTCGAGCCTCACCCCTGTACCCTGGAGACTCTCTTGAATCTGGGACAAGACGACGGACGCCTGCTCCTGTTCCTCTGCCCAGCCATCGCAGCCCGTGTAGCCCTTCAGCTCATCCATGTAGCGCTGGGTAAGGCTGTAGAGCATCTGCCACACCCCTAGCAGTCTGCCCCGCAAACACAGGATTACACACAATAATAACTCACCCCACATTCACATATAGTCCCGTGACAAGAATATAAGAATCAAATAACCATCCACTGGCCAGCAAAAATTCCAAACATTTTGTAAAAAAAATAAAAAAGACAAAAAGATGAACAGTCCTACAATTGTTTGTTTTATGGTGTGTTTATTTTACTTTGCATTCCTACTCGACCTGAGGATGGCTTGTTGTTATATCGTAATTAATGTGTAATAAATATTCTAAAATATGAATATAGGTCAAGTGGGAGAAAGGGAGGAAGGAATGGGAACGTATATTAACGCCGTTTCATTTGAAACACTTGTACTATTTGTAAACCAAATAGTAAACAAAGAGAGAACAAGACTTTGTCTACCTGCTAGAAGGCCGTTGAGGAACGGGCAGTGACTGACTGGTGATGCCAGGTCTCCCTTCGTTCAGGTCTTGCAGGAGAGGCACACGGTACACGTCAGAAGACCAGAGCTCTGTGGGTCTGTCCTTACTGGACTCCTGAGGTGCGGACGCCCAGACCTGTCTCTGCTGGAGCGTGTAAGCCTGGTCTAGACTGTCCGCCGCCTGCCTCACGACACGCAGGGCGCTGGATATGCTCTGCGACGATAACTGGGAGCCAGAGCGGCCCCTGGGCAAGGCATCGGGTAGCGGGGACAGCAGCAGCTGTGCCAGCTTTCGGGTGAGTTCCACCACCGACCCCAGGTGACTCTGAGCGCCGGGGTGGAACGCGTCCCAGGAGAGAAACACAAGGAAGGCACTGAAAAGGTGCGAGACGCGAGAGCTGCCGCAAATGCTGCTCGTCCCGGTGTGGCCGGCGGCGGTGCCGGCGGCGGTGCCGGCGGCGGTGCTAGCAGTATAATGAAGCAGAGCGGCTAGCCGTAGCACAAAGCGGACGGTGTGCGTCAGGAGGTGCTCCTCGGCCGCTCCCCCGAGAGACAGCCCCAGGGCCCAGGCGGTCAGCAGGTGAACCTTGACCCCCGCTAGGGTCCTCAATGACCAAGACGTCTTCTTCCCCGAGCCGGCGGCCGAGGAGAAGTCCCAGGTCGCCCTTTGGTCGTCCGCGGGATCCGCGGGATCCCCGGGGGACCCAGCCGGGCGGGGGTCCGACCTGGCGTGGAGAGTGTCGAACATGGAGGCGAACTCTAACACGCCGCCGTCTTCCGCGTGCGAACCGGCCGCGCGCACGTCGACGTCGGAGTCGTCCTCGAAAAAAGCCTATAACAAATAAACCAATATTAGGTTAGAAACACAAAGAGCATGTATAATAAGTGACCTACTTTATCTAGAGCGACTTACAGTGTATTCAGGCACATGCCTCTAAGTAGGGATGCCTTGCTTACCAATGCCTACAGATAAGCTGTGGTTTAGTTGGGAATCGAACCCAGAACAGTCGAACGATTTGGCTGGGAGTCTAAAAGGACATTCCACTATTCCCCCCACCCCCACGACTATCCATGTGATTTCATTAAAAATACATGACATTTTACACCAACATGTATATAAGTATATGAAATGCACTAGACATGCCTGTGCTTTGTGAAGAAGCTCGCGAGTGTCACTCATGGTTCCCTGGTCCTGCAGGAAGAGAGGTAGAGAGCTGGCATGGGCCGGTGAAGGGGCCTTGGAGTGGGGCGTATTGGGTCCAGAAGTAACAGAGGGATCCATCTCCTCCTTCTGGCTGCTCAAGCAAGACACAGAGTCCAGCCATGCCCTAATATTCAACTGAGAACAGAAGAGGAAATGCAATGGGATACAGTATTGCTAGAAAACCAATAAATAAGAAAACAATGCATGGTAAAGTTGAATATATGCATTTAATCCATTTAAATCACCTTGGATTCAAATTAGTAATTAGGATTAAAGTATCAATGTGTAACATTTGAAGCTCCTATTTTAAGGAGCTTAAAATAACATGGACAAATCTGTAGTCAACACTGATTGATGGTTAGTTCGCTCATGTTATGAATAAATTCACATCCAATAACTGATACATTTTATAAATAAAAAATGCTGGCCAGCCGTACCTCTCTCTTTGTTTAAAGGTGAAGCTTAACAAATTAATAACATTTTTGAGATATTTACCCATTTGATTACTATAGTAATGTACGCATAGTATTATAACATTTTAGGAGGTTGAACAACAACCCTTTTAGTTCAAAATCTTGATTTCAAAATCTTGATTTCAAAATCTTAACAAATGATGTTCTCAATAGGCCTTGGTGATCACCTGCGTCTTCTCCAGTCTCTGGATGGCGTTCTCCATGTCCTTGCTGGCCTCCTGCAGCAGAGCGCTCATAAGCAGAGCAGGGGTGGCCCTCTCCAGCAGCCTCAGCACCGTGACCATGTAGCCGTCGGACACCACGAGGTAGGAGAGCCGGGGGTGCCAGGTCACGGAGAAGCGCTGCCTCAGGACGTCCCAGAAGGACGCGCTGGAGCTGGAGAGAGAGGCCTCTGCTCTCCTGGAGGACTCTGGCGGCCTGTGTGAAGAAAGGGCATTTTTATGTTAAGTGATTTATTTTCATCTAAGCGCATATGAAAAGAGGGTGGAAATGAGGGAGATAGAGGTTCTACTAAATAATGGAATGTGTTGATATCTTGTGGCGTTTCATTTGTAAAGCCTGCATTAAGTTGCTTTTTGCACTCATAACTTTTGATTTAAGAAAGTTACAAATATGAATCCCTGGGTTCATTTGAGATGTTTTTCGTATTTAGATATAAATATTAGAAAAAAATGTGTGTGTGTTTGAGACAGAGAGAGACAGAGAGCAAGAGTCAGTGAATGAGAGAGTGAATGAGAAAGAGAGAGAGTGAGAGCGAGGGAGAGAGTGAGAGAGATCACTACCTGTAGGTGACCAGAGGGTGCAGTGGTAGGAAGTGGGCGGGCCCAAAGTCGACATTACAGCCGGAGCTGGACAGACTGAGCAGGCCCCCGAGGCGTGCGAGCATGAGAAGGGACCCTCTCTTCAGAACACAAGCCAGGAAGAGCCCTGTGGGAGACCAGCTCACACTGCCCACCCAGTAGGATCTGCAGACAATAGAACAACAAGACCAGTTTTCCATTCATTAGACAAATGCCATCCAACAAGGGCTACTAATGACTTCTTTTTATTAAGGATATTCAAACACAAATTAATTTTGTTGTAAAGGTACAAACAATCCTTAAGAAATATGAAATAATTGAAACATATACTTGCAATCAACTTTTCCTTGAACGTTTCCACACATACCTTAAATATTTAGAAGGGATAGTCAAGTTCTTGCTCCCACATCCTCCTAATCCTCTGGCTATTGACACAAAGTTCTGTGTGCTAACAAAGAGAACCTGTGTAGCCTGCAACACAAGACATGTAACATAACAGTAAGTAAATGCAAAAATGCAAATTAATCAAAAATCAATTTGGCCTCTGCCAGAGTTTGCAATTCATTTATACATTTGTTCCAAAATAAATTATAAAAACAGCTTTTGTACGCCCACTCAAAATCAAATTACAAACCGTTACAACTCAGAAATTGCTTCATTATAAAAAAAATTATATACAGTAGGCACCACAGGATATTAATTGAATCGATAATCTGTTAATCCTAATGAGTAATTGCATTCACAATATCGTGCCATATAATCACCATTATATTTTTTGTCATAATCATGGAGCCCTGGTTAAAGTGGCATTTACATGTGGCTACAGAGACACCGGGTCTGGGACTCACCCTGGGGTCTTTCTGGTTTAAGGCTACGGCGAGCAGTCGACCATCAGGGGACAGGGCCGGCACCAGTGCCCCTCTGGACTTCACTGGCTTACAGGGCGGAGTGAGACTGGGCATGGGGTACGTCTTCGTGGCCCACTTGACGCTGTAATCTACACAACTAGACAGAAATGGATCATTATAACATGGGGATTACAGCCGGTTTAAAACAATTTCAGATTCACCATTAACGATGCAATGGTTGGATACGATTTCTCTCACATACCACACTTCTCTCGCAAGCACCTCCTCCCATTGAACTTTCAGGAAGGTAATGCTTAGCTTGTCCCCTGACGTGAATACCCATGCTGATAAGAAGACATCACCAACAGCCTGTTTTGAAGAGAGTTACAAATTACAGCAAGCAAATACACTCTATTTTACTTCATGTTTCAAGTGACCTTTACTTTGTAAGGTCACTTGAAATATTTGAAGAATAGGGGCAGGATAGTGTAGTGTTACTCCCTAGCCTAGTGGCTAGGAAGTTATGGATGGTGGGATGGAGTGTAAAATATGAACAGTGGGTATATGACATAACCGGGTGTATTTACCGGTTATGTCAAGAAATGGGTTGTTATAGGTTGTTTTGTGTTTTGTACAGACACTTTTACTGATTTTGCCAACCCTGTGCATGTGCATAACTCATTTCCCCTTGGGGCAAATGATGTTCCATTCTAAAGGACTAAATAGCAAAAGAAAATTGTGATAAAATAGTAATGGTAAAATATAAAACCTCATTCTTGACAAAGATGCCCTGCTGGCTTGCTTCTTTATCTTTGAGAAAAGGCAGAGCAGCATCTTCAGCGGGCTGTATGTGTGCCCAGCGTCCCCTGACGGCCCCATCTCGTACCCCCATCAGATCCCTGACATCAGCACACTCCCACAGGTACACGTGCCCTGTAACCGCAGCAAGAACCACCCGCATCCCGTCCCCTGAGACATGGAGGGCTACACGGGGAGCATTCCCTGAAAAAACAGAAAGATGTTGAATCCAGTCATCTGAGTAATGAGTGGTTCACTGTGATTAGGACATGGATGAGATGTAATCATGTCCTTAGGGCAACATTGGTTTTATATGGTTCCTTTGGCCTTTTGGGCACACCTAAAAAATTATATGAAATATGGTAGAAATACAATTATAGTTTAATTGTATGGTGTTTAAAACATAAACAAAAAATATCTTTGGTTTTCTAACTGCATCTACCTTTAACAGAAGCAATCAGATGTGCTACTTCTGGCACTGCTGAAGCAGTTTTCAACCAATCTTTATCCCTGTTCCATAGAAACAGCTCCCCTGATACCAGCAGTCCAGCAAGCCATACACCTGAGGAAAAACAACAAGCAGTAACTGGCAGTGAAATGATGATACGATGATAATTAAACATAGCATTGATTGTAGAATTTAACCTTACCTGTCTGGGATGCTGCCATAGTGACCACACTATTGAGCAAGGGATGTAGTTTAGGGGTCTTTTTCTTAGTGCGACCAGTCACCATGTTGATTTCACTGATTCGCTTGTCATCCAACAGGAAAACAGCCTCCTTCTCCTGATGGGTGAAATGGAACACATTTGTACTATTTCAAATTTACCAATAGCTATAATCAGACAGAATTGTTCCAGGCCAGTGACCACTTGCTCACAAATAAGGTATATTTACCTGACCAAGCCAGCAGAATCGCGGCCATGGTTTCTTTCTTTTGATGCTGGATGACAAGACAACTTCCAACTTTAGCTCCATTTTTGAGGAAACGCATATGTCCCGTAGTTAATTATACAGGAATCATCTAGGCCGGAGGAAACGAAAGCAGAAGATGCTAACAAGAGTTTTACTGTAGTTAGCAAAATAATAACACAATGTAGATTTCCAACATTATTCGTCCTGACTGACCACCATCTAACGGTTATATGAAATAGTAATTTAACAATATACCGCATGGTAACACTTGTATGTATGCATTCGACTATCTCAACTGAATTATTATCATACCATAATTGTGTTGACTTCTTGTTTATGTTCCAGTATAACAACTGGCTAGCTTAAGTTAGCTAGCTAGGTTAATTCCACAATTCTAACGCCGTAATGTGCCCCTAAACCGCATCTCAGTTCTCTGTCTTGTTACACACACATACATACAACGCGGAATGCGTAAAATGAACTCTGTAGGTACGTTAATGAACAGTTTATATGAAATATTTCGAATTTCCCTCCGTCCACATGTATTCCCATGATCCCTCTGAGCGAAGCTAAAAGCGTTTCCCTGGGAACCAGAACGGACTCAAGCCGAGCTGCAGGAAACAGCTGAGAAAGTAAACATCACACTACAAACTGCGAAATAATTGTCCAAATATCCATTGTTAATAACCTACTAATCAATATATACTGGCTTTTTATGCACGGATTAGCACAATGATTTATTGAATTTAAGAGTACGTTTGTTAAAGGTCAAGAATTTGATGTGAATAGATCTTTGTATAACTTATTTAGCCAACAGGGGGCAGAATGGTTAAATAATATGTATTTATGTTAGAAAGCTGTCACCAAGAACTTGAGTGATTTATTTTTCAGTGCCTGTCAGGCACAGGTGTGCTTTTGTCGGTGCCAGGTTCACCAGACTATAATACAATGCTTTCCTTACTTGTCATCCGGGCACACATATATCTCATTAAGTCCTGTCATACCTGTTGAGTGATGCATTTTATTAGTACCTCTTTTTTTATTATCTAAGGATATTGGCTTCTTTGGCTTATTGAATAGAAAATGGGTTGTCGAAATTCATAGTTGCTACTTTTCGTAAACTGGCCATATTTTAATGTAAAACTTTTTAACAATACACAAATGGAATGCTTTTCTAAACCTGACAGTTCATTTCCATTCCTCCTTTATACTGTCAGAATAGATTTGAAAAGCCTTGAAATGTTTTTTTGATGGTCTCACAATATCACAATAATAACTCGACCTACATTATACATTAGGCTATTTTCAGACTTCATATTTCCTCACATTTAGCTATTTATTGAACACACAATATTATCTGTGTTTTTCCCTTTTCTCTCATGAGCATCTTAGTGCACTTGAAGAATCAAAACACTAATACCCTAATCATATGATCTGTAATACGTCAGTATGTAAAGAGTTTGGCCATTAATCTAATATGCCATTAGAAACATTGTTATAATATCTCACAACAACTGTGTCTATTTTAGGTTCACTTGGTGTGTCCATGCAATCTCAAAGGATTCAAAACATAAATGCTTTTTTGGTTTACTTACTGGTATTGGTTGGTTTATAGCGTGACCGACTTACAACTGAGTGTAAATTAAAAAAGGTTATGACAAAGCATAGTAATGGTCATTGAGGATCAATAAGTGCATTGGCTTCTGATGTGCCATAAGCCTACACAAGATAGGTCAAAGTTTGGATAGGAGTGGACAATATTTAGTAGTCAGAAGCAAATGTGTAGCTGTTTAACTACAACCAGATTGTAGGCTTGCATTTATGATTATTTATATATTATATATATATTGATATATTTAACAGCATAACCAAGTTTGTGTTTGTCAACCATTCAAATTGTGCTGAATTGTAGACAAAAACAAACTTGGTGTATTGTATTGTTTTGTATGTATTACTGTTTATACTATAGTATTATTACTATTATTATTGTGAATGAAGGCAAGTAGGGTACTACCTTGGGTAGGCCTACTACAATAAGTGTGCTCTTTCCGCGAACGAACAACTCGCTTGCTCTGACGCAATTATCGTCACCAAACTACCGCCTTCTCTTTTAAACGATTGGTTGAACCGTGGGAATATTCAAATATCTCCTGATTGATTGGACTGAAGCCGGTTTCATCAGTGCGGTGCGGCGGACTCATCATTTCTACTCCGACATCACGGTCGCCTAGCTTAGTTGGATGCAAGGAAGAGATGGAAGCTATTTTAAACAAAACCTAATCGTTAAAATCATTATATACATGGGTATGACATAGAAGCAATCTTCATGGAGTTAACCTCGCCAATGGATATTCCCCTTGAATTTTCCCTCACGTATCAGGATATTTGTGGCGAGATTGCTTTTGCGGAGGAAAAACGCCTTCCGACCAAGAGAATAACCAATCAGTCGCTTCAAACCAAAGATAAACAAGCCTTATGATAAGATAAAACTGTAAGTGACTATTGTGTTAATAACTAACTCATTACATTGACAATTTGGTGGACACCTATGTGCGCTTTTTTAATGGCAAGAGTGTTCTATTCATAGCGTTGTTTTGTTTTAGCAAGTCACTTGACTTTGATATTATAGGAAATAGTTTATGTAAAATTATTTTGTGTTTTTATAATGTAACCTACCTACCACAGAGTTCCAGGTTTAACGCTGTTGCTTTTTTCAAACAACGCATGTGATTGGTAGCCTATATGTTCAGTTCGCATTAATGAATTGCTCCGTATCGCCCTTCTAGCCTATGTATCTTCAGGGTACTGTTATAACGCATCCCTATACGTTTCTACTAAACGAATCAATGTAATATAAATAATGTTGGAGTAATTTCGCATATAAAATGTACATGGGAGTACTAAAGAGTTAGGCAATGTCATGGGATCACTTAAATCATTGCAGACTGAAAACACTTTGAATCCTGCATTGGGCCTATGTGGGCTATTTATATGATTTATTTTATTGAATAATTTCATGGCACGATATATGCATAAGCTTGAATCATTCGTTCGATGTCCTTGGAATAGTTTCTCAGTTGTTTAAAAACAAGCGACGTG
This sequence comes from Molva macrophthalma, assembly GCA_027123675.1. Taxonomy (NCBI): domain Eukaryota; kingdom Metazoa; phylum Chordata; class Actinopteri; order Gadiformes; family Lotidae; genus Molva; species Molva macrophthalma. The sequence goes on along the minus strand of JAOPJO010000118.1, from coordinate 8,259,204 downwards.
TATTCATTAGTCAAAGTCGAGCCAATATAGTCTACTGCTTACGTCGTGCTTTTCTCTCCCAATAAAGAGGTCTTTACATGCCAGGATCTCAATGGTTACCGGAAACCCTTTGAAGTATGCCTATGTTATTGGTTCTGCAGAGCTACCTCCAAAAAGCTTAGTTTCCAATTCTATTGTCTAAGCCGGAGGTGGGATCATCGCACCTCATTGCACCCGTGGCAGCCGAGGTGGAAGGTTGGCCCCAGCAGAGGGTCTTATGGATTATAGACCAGGTGTGAAATTCTATCTTGCACGCTTTAGTGCGTGTGTCAGATCATCTATTGGTCAGAGAGACGGGGTGTTGCAGGCGTATTAGAATTAAGTGCACAAAAGAGTAGGTTACGGTAGCCTATGCATTGGATTTGCCCCTTAAAGGAATTGGAGCAATATAATGTATACAAAGTCCAAGGTTGAGACAATATCAAGATAATTACATATCAAAATCTAATTATTTGAATGTTTATTTTATTTTTTTGAAGATTGTCGAGAGCGGGGCACAACAAAACCCATTGCGTAATTTGGTTGATTTCTTAAAATGTTTTTCAGCTGAGACTAATCATGTTTTATACAAGGAAAATACACGTCTATGCTACAATTCTGGAACATTCCAGTAGGTAACAATTCAAGCATAAGTAACCTAAGTGAAAAGTTACATCTTACCCCACAGACTAACCAGGGTTAGTTGTAACAGACTTAGGGCTAGATGTAACATTGCCTGTGTTGGTTTAAAATACGATACAAACTACATTATTTGGAAACAATTTCCTTAAATTCAATTTTTGATTACTTTTGGTTTGATATATCATTGAAAAGATTCGCAGGTCAACTATGACATGGGCTTTATCAAATGGTTTGAGTCATGGAACCACCAAAGATCATAGCTTAATGCTTCCTTAGGTGGAAACTAGCCTGGTATACTTGTTTTTGAATGTAAATCGCACCTCACATCTGTCTTCAAACTAATATATAAAACATAATATCATGACTTAAGTATCTAGTTTGTTAGTTCGTTTTTTTTCGCCATTTAACTATAGTTGATTTTCATGACATTTGCACAAATGTCCAAATACCAATGCAGTGAGAATGATACAATAGAACAGTAGCATTTTTTAGAGACCTTCTAAATTAAATAAAACAATTTTAAAATTAAATAAAAAGCTTTTGAATAAAAAAAAACCTGAATAATATTTCTGAAATATTTGAACTACAAACGGATAAAATTTGACCCGAACGCAATAGGAGGGTTAATGTGTGTTAACAGAATATTGAACTGGGGAACCTAGGACCCTAGACACATAGGACCCTGGGAACTTAGGACCCTGAGAACATAGGACCCTGGGAACATAGGACCCTGGGAACATAGGACCCTGAGAACATAGGACCCTGGGAAAATAGGACCCTGGGACCATAGGACCCTAGGAAAATAGATACGATCCTGTTAGTTTGCTCCCCACGTTAGGTTGTACCCCGCTCTCCCCCACTATTACACTGTTATATAATCTACTTCCTGGTTCCGGTTTATATTAAGCTATTATGTGATAAACATAGGTTCCATGGTTGGTTACCATATTGTAATCAATGCAACAAAAAACGTAAAGCCATCGTTCGACTAAGAATTTTGCTTTGTTTATATATCTTGCTTTGACGTTCAATCCATTTCATTTATCCACTTTCATACTTTTTCATTTACTAGCCTTTCTACATTTTGAATAGTGGTGGCTGGGGATGTTAATTTCATTAGAAGCCAGACAAGCTGTACCTAGGTAATACATCACAGCATTCAGACAATGGATTACTAATTTCCAGGATATTGCCTTTGGCTCCATCATGTATGCGGTGGTAAAATCCAAAACAAGAAAAACCTGTTGGAATTCGTATTTTGTCTCAAATTTGGTAGACCTGATTGTGATGTTCCCCATCAACAGTTTATCTCCAGTTGTCTTACTGGCTATAGGTTGAGCTTTAGTTAAGCTGGTTTACCTGAACTTAAATTCAAATTCAATTAAACTCAACCAAGCTGTTCTTTTTGAGGGCGAAACAACCCTGTTGATTTGGGGCTAGCGATTTATTGTAGAAGGCAGTAGCATGACCAACTGAGAATATGTGTTGTGTTTTCCTTCTGCGTAACCTATAGGCCTGTAGCTTCAGGCTGGGTTCCGTGATCTGAATGTAATGCTGGCAATAAGTCCACCGTGCAGGGAACACATTATGTAAAGTGACCTCCGTTCGAAGGTACACAGGGCTGAGCTACTCTATCAGGGATAATGTAGTGCTGCTCTATGCTTTGGATGTTAGGCCTATCTTTCAGGGTCCATAGTAAATAACCATTTTTTTGTCTTCTTCTCCATCTGCCAAAGGACGTCGTATGCAATTAGAGACAGCCTGCCATCTTTTGAAATCTGCCTAATTGGATTTTCATTTTAATAGGATGAGAGGGTAAGAGGGAGGCAGGGTTCAGCGTGGTGGGGTTACGGTCTAGGCCTTCAGGGTCAGTGGTGGGGGGAGGGGAGGGAACCGAGGCAGTCCATATCCCATCAGCCTCTTGGCTATATTGTTTTTTTATTATTTTTCAATTTGGTCACTTTGTGGTGTGACTTCTAAGGCCATGGCTAATGAGAAACATTGCTGGGTCTTAGGACAGTAGAGTTGTGAAGGCTGAGGTGGCCTTTCAGAATTAGTTATGGCAGCACTGCTTTTCAACAGTAGTATTGTATTGTAGGGATTTTATCTCTAAGAAAGACATTATATACATAAATATATGTCACACATATGTCACACATACATATATA
>JAOPJO010000118.1:8229155-8239693 GCA_027123675.1 Molva macrophthalma | reverse complement strand
GTGTGTGTGTGTGTGTGTGTGTGTGTGTGTGTGTGTGTGTGTGTGTGTGTGTGTGTGTGTGTGTGTGTGTGTTACACTTGCTGCTCTCTCGGTTGAAGTCGCATTTAAATTATTTTGTGGAAATGTGAATAACCCTGGTGTGTGTACTCTGAGTAATGTTATGTCATTTCTGTAGCCAAATGGACTTGATGAAACAGTGTGTGTGTGGGGGGGTCTAGGCTAGGTCAAGACAAGCACACCACCATTTCAATAATTTCATATTCAAATCAAGACTGTGGTACATAGGATCTGCTGGATGTGCCATTTGTCGTGTTTCAGGGCAAAGATTAAGACCCAAGGCCTGGCCATTCAGTATGTCAAAGAATATTTTATATTTCTTTCTTTTTCTTTTTCTTCTTCTTCTTATTATTAGTAGTAGTAGTAGTAAATTAATGTGACTGGAAAGTGGAAAGCACTGTTATATACAACACAACTGGTTCTGCTAGACATTTACACTGGAGAACACAGACCATCTCAATCATTCATAGAGAACCTCTTCGTAGGGCTATATACTGTTGGTGATAGTGTGACTCGTATGACTGCGTGTGTGTGCGTCTCTGTCCGTCTGTACTGGCTACATTAGTACTATTTATTTTCAACAGCCAGTTACATGACAAACTGTCTTCATGATTATAAAGTGCAATTATAATATATCAACATGTGAACCCTCTACATAGGAGTATGTTGTTGAAATGAACTACGTTTGCAATGTAAGACCCTAATCTCTTACCCATTTTGCCTATTCTTGAATAAGATTGTCAAATAAATCAATTTTTATAAACATGGCAAATTATTGTTGTCGTTTTTTTGGTATAGGGTAAAAAGCTGATTAGGATCGATAGTTGTATTTGTCAATGCTAAATTACTTTGCAGTAGCCTACATTACTATAAATCACATATTCATTGAAGGACATTCAACATGTAACACTGAGTTATTGATGTGAGGTATAACTATATGTGCATGCATTGTATATGGATATTAATCATATTCATAGTTTGCATCAATATTGTTCATTTCTTAGGTTCAATGCTGTTATTTATTATTAATTAATAATGTAATTATAATGTATTACTACTAAAACACTTAATGTTTTTATCCTGATATGAATAGATGAGGCCTACATTATAAGTGATCCAAATTTAGTCACAAGAGTACATTTTGCTGGATGTGGTGATAGATGGTCAAAGCTCATAGTAGAGAGAAGCGAGCAAAACCTTGAAGGGACCATTTATATGGAAATGAGAAGGTACAGGTCCGCTCCACGTTCAACTGTGTCACTGACGAATACATGGATTCACTGGGATGAAAGAATGTGTGAAAGAATATATTACCTTCAATAATGAATAACATTCCATTATTTGTAAATAGACACGTCCTCTCGTATAGCAATTATGTGTCATGGATTGTGAAAGTCAAGTACAATTCTTGTCGAGTTTCATTGCTGTTATGAATAATTTGTTATAAGAATACCCAAATAATACTTCTGGGGGGAGACTGCACAGCGCCTGGGCAGGAAACCAGAAAGTGCAAGGGGCGGAGTTACGCAGTGTTTCCTGTTTGTTACAGCGGTGTTCTTCCGGAGATCAACTAATTCGCGAGTGCAAGATGGAGGTTTCAGAACACGATTTTAACAAATGTATTTACACAGTGGTCAATCTACTACACAGGTTTGATTTTAAACCTTTAAAGACTCTTTGTCTAAGGACGTTGGTTTGCGGACAGTACGTTTTAGCTTGTTTTGACTTCACACCTGCTGCGGGAAAGGTTTAGTTTAACGTTACCAGTTATGGCCGAGTTTGCGTTCGCAGTTGGCCAAGGAGGGATGCCGACAATGGAAAGACGAGGCTATCGTTTTAGTTATCAGGCCTGGATCCGATATTAATAGTCAGCCATATCACGTTTGTTGTGGTTCCGACGGTCAGGTTGTTTCCAGTAGAGACCCATTTTATGTTACGCGCGTCTACAGATCCCCACCCCCACCAACGTGATTGGTCGAAATACATTAGAAGCAAAATTAATTGAAGCGCTCCGTTCACCCAGATTTGAGGTCCTCAGCCATCAGACTCTATATGTTAAAGTAAAATCTGATTTTTAATCTAAAGTCTGATTTGTGAGACTATAATTGAGTTGATGTCGTTAGGGCAACTCTCCCCCAGGGTTTGCCTGCTTCCTTTTCATGTTTTATCCCAGATCTGCACACAGGGGCCCCCCAGGCACCTGAACGGATAAAACCCTAAAGATAATACCATCCCGGCTGTTCTGGCGCACACTTTTAGCGGTTGAGATTAGCGGTGACTAGTTTCCTCTGGGAGAAGGCGAACTGGAGCCCCTCTGGCCCACAGCGGCCCAGTTACTCTGCATAAACACATGCACAGGGAGATAAGAGGTCGGGATTGGGTACATAGGGATGGGCTAAACTAGATAGCTATTGGGTAAAGAGGTGCGGCAGATTAGCGACAGGATCGTATTTCCGTCGCTCGAGTTAAATACTCAAAACATAGCATGGTTGCCATCTGCTGTTTTTCACATCTTCTCTAACATTTGTTCTCTGGGCAAGCAGTCACACTGAAAATACTACATTAAGATACAGCAATTTATCATTAAGCTCTAACTGCCATTTACAAACCATGAACACATTTAATGCATTAGTTAGTCATTAGTAACTAGCTGGGTATTTAATTGTTCACGCCCTAACAGTGCATGATAAGTCTTTTTGAGATGTAAGTATTTTACACTTATATATGTTGACACTATTGATATGGATTGGATAAAATATAACCTGGAAAATATATTTATTAAAAACCACTCAAGAATCACAAACACTTCACAAAAAGACATGAGAGCATGATCCCTGCCGACTTTCTAGGAACCGGATATTTACTGACATACCAAAGTAAGCAAGTGTCTCCGCCTAGTGGACAGAATTGGCCTACAACCTGAAGATCCCGTTAGTTTGTTTTTGATGAGCAATGTAAAACAAAAACATAATATAAACGTAGTGTATGCCTACTGAGATTCAGACATTTTTAAATATCATAGTTTGATCATGTTACCATCAATCGTCATTTATTTATTTTATTTAAACAATATAAATTCTAATTATCCTTGTGTGCTTTGTGTGCAAAACACGTCAGTGAAACATAATGTCGAAAGGGATGCAGAAATCCCTGACTAATCGAAAACACGCCTTCTTGCCGGAGACACATCACAAACTGTTCAAGAATATGCATGCACAAGCAGCAGTGGAAATTCTAGTCACTTCTGCTTCGTCTGCAAAAAAGGCAGATGGCAGATAAAGATTCTACTGATATAGACTGACAGGTTCTAGGTGACATTAAATTAAACAGAAATGGATGTCTCCGCTAAATAGTGTATACATTTTGCATAAATAGTGAATTGTATTGCCGTAATGACTCAAACTGTAGATTCAAATAAGAAGATATCGTCATCTATAATGAGGCAAGGGTTTCTGCTTTGAAGCCAAATATACTAAATATGTATGTTTTCTTATGTTAATATTTGAACACTGCTCAGATCTCAATACAGGCCTACAATGTTCTTGTCACCAATTTGAATCACCACACATTGATATCTAGCAACAGAAAGGTCAAAGCTTTCTTCTTTCCGTTGTGAAAGTGTCTGTAATTTCTGACTTCAAAGTTCAAAGGCACATGTTTCTTTTAAGAACCATATATTAATTATTAGAGCAAAGACTTCAAACAATAAATACTTCTTCATTGATTGTTAAATAAAAAGAAGATAAAAAAAAAAACGGAACGTTCTGACACCTTAGAGGTGTTGTTGAACGTTCTACAGCACGCTGCAAAATCAGGGCGGATTTAGTAACCAATCAGAGTAGTCACAGACAGGACCAGGAGGTTGAGTCCTGTGTCGGAGTCTCGTTATGGCATCAAACACTGTAGTCCAGCTCGGCGTTCAACGCCGTGTACATGTCGTAAATGGCGTCCACCGTGGCTGTGTAGTTGACCAGGAACTGTCGCAGGTTCGCCAAACACTCCTCCTCTTGGATCACCTCGCCCTTCGACACAGCCTTGAGGAAATCCGACTTGTAGGGCGCAGCAATCAACGCCGTCTACAACGAAAGAACATCCCCACCCCCGCCCCCAGAAGGTTGAGCCATCCGTTGCTTGTAGTATGTGGGAGTTGATTTTGACGGAGAAATACAAGCTTCTTAAACTTTTACATTAAAGAATAACTTCAGGATTTTCAAACTGAACCCTATTTTCCAATCATTTTTCGGTCAAAGTGACAAATGCGGACAGAATCTTTTGGCATTGGTCCAGTAATGAGCGAGAGTGCTTCAGCCATTGCAGCCTGAATGTTACCTGTAGGGGCAATAGCGCCCCGTCGAGGTATGTCCTCTAAAAGGGCTAGGGTTTCTGCCACTGACCGGCTCAGATTGTTATTAGAAGTGTCTGACAACATTATGCAAAGTATCCCAGCACAGATATACAACTTGGTTCTTTACCTTTATCATGATCAAGTCTGTTTGTTATTGTGTCTAACCAAGTTCAGCTCAAGGAAACATCTTGTTCAGGAATCTCGTTGCAGGAATTTTCTCTATTATCATTACAATGTCAACACTCCTTTACCCAAATATTTTAGACAGCACTAAGCTATGCTTTCTATTGTTCAACACAACAAACTCTTACCGGCACTCCTCTCTCCAACTCTTCCTCTCGTTTAAACCATTCTCTCTAATTACCTCAACACATTGCCTTTTATTCAACATTATTAGAAATACCCTCATGTTTACAGACTATTAAACCCACGATTCAATCAACTCAATGAAGAAATGTATTTTGAGAAGCGAGAACATCTTAAAGTGAACAGGTGATGGCTTCAGTGACAAAAGATACACAACGCAGGTTTTTCAACTCCATACCGTCTGACCGGGACACGAAAATTTACAAAACCTAGATTTCTATTTAATCAATATCAGACAATATATCCTGTCCTTAGGGACATTCAGTATGTCCCTAAGGAGCAGGTAGGGATTATGCGTCTTGCTCAAGCTCAACGCCTACTGTAACCCTGTGGACATTGGGGATCAAACCCAATACATTTCAGCTGCTTCCCCCCCTAAACAGGAGTCTGAAACGCTGTTTGGCTCACCTTGAAGATCTGCTGAACAATCCAGCCGTGGTACCTCTTGAGCGTCTCTTCGTACGCCCTGGTGATGTTGACGCGAATGAGGTTGGGGTTGTTCTCGTCTTTCTCCCCGTCTGCCAAACTCTGCAACAGGATCTGGATGAAACGGAGACCCCTGTAGGAGAAATACGAGGACAGGGAGAAAAACACTGAATAGAATGTGTCGTGTGCCGTTTTGGCACTAACACAATAGTATGTGCCAATGCTTCTTTGGGTGGGGTATTGCGTGTGTACACAGTTAGAAGTTAGACTTTTGAAAAAACAAACGCACCTCTTTAGCCACATGAGTGCTAACGTTGCTCCAACTTTGGGCCATTCTGTTCCATATTCTTCTCTCTCTGCTTCTAGAATCTGCTGGAGAGTGGCATATTTCACCGGGTCCTTCTCATAAACTCCCCTGATTTTCTGGATATAGAAACACAGCAGTGTTGTTTGTATGTTGGTCCAGGCTCCGATTGATGGATTGCTTCAATACATATATAGATAGATAAATCAAACGTACCGTTATGTTTCCACTAATGTCCGATTTGATAGGTGAAAATACTTTAGATCCCAAACAATCTGAAAGGGAACATGAACATTTCTAATTACAACTACAGACGGTGTGTGTGACACAAGTGTATTACAGTGATTATTACAGCGTAAAAAGGCCAACGGTTTTCCGTCTGATGAGCTTACTAGAAATTGGCGTTGGCTAACGGGAGGGAATTCGGCTGAACGTATAGACAATAGAGAACGGGTCCTTTCACGGGCTTAAGTTACAATGCGGGTAATGTGGGCTCTGTGGTCTGAACCTTACTACTACAGAACACAAAACACATTGTCAATTGTGACATTTCATTATTTCTGGAGTGTTCGCCTTCGAGTTTTATACAAGGGCAATTCAACCGTGCGATGATAAACAAGAAATACGATCGATCAATGGCTTGTATATAATGGCTATAACTGCAGCGCCAGGGACGCACAACATTCCCCAGGTAGTTGTTCAGGTGTACTCACCAAAGAAAGGGGGGAGATGTGACACGGACTCCAGGAATAACTTTGTGTCGAGTGTTTTATCAGCAGGTAACTCTTTGAATTGGTTATCCAGTAATAAAGCCATTATCAACGCTGGCGAACCTCGTAATAACCGGGCGAACAGCTTTCAGTCGAAGGAACCCGGAACTTACTACTCCCCGAAAGTGAGGCAGGGCAGCAGGACCCGCCCCTATCCGTTTCACTATCAGCATATTCAACAGGTAGGCTGAAGAATTGTTAACCGAACCAGGCCGAAAGACCGATGTAATGATAAAGTCAACACAGACCAGAAACAAACTTTTTTTGTTTTTTATCGACGTCGGTTAGTTCGGCTTTATTGTCTAAAAGGCAATTATATTTAAAACACAATGGAAAAGTATAAAAGAAAAACGATTGTATATGGCTCATGATATCAAATAACACATTTCATGGCCCGAGGTACTTAAAACAAGGACCCCGATTTGCACAATAAACGGAAAACTAGAACTCGACATAACTGACAATAGCAGCACAAAAATACACAGGTGTTAACTCCACATCAACTTCATTAGTAATAGGACAGGAACCCCAACCCTTATCTAACTAGTTGAGATACATGATGATAGCTGGACTATATAACAAGCATATAACAAAAAAATTGTTGTAAGAAAATAAATGTTTTTTTGTTAGAGGTATGGCGGACAATTTATAAATATAACATTTGCATAATTCTGATAAAGAATTACATTGATACATATATTTTGTTTTTACATTGGAAACATTGGGAATTCTTGAAGAAAAAAAACCTATTGTGACCATAAAGCTTATGTTTGAGTTAAGGCTACTGACATTGAACCTGCATCACAACAACAAAGAATGTTGGGAAGTTAGTTTGAACACATACATCTCCTACAATATCAGTGTGCTCTTACAAACGATTCCATGACAAAGCTTCACAAAGTTTGCATCTCGTATTAAAACTGGCAAAGCAACACAGGCGAATTAAACAGATGCACACTTAGGCAGCACAAAAACCAGGTTGAAAGCAAGACAAGTCTATCCCTTCCTGGAGAGAAATAGAAAAAGTGGATGGAAGAGGCAGAGTAAATAAATGACCTCTGGAACAGTTGGGTGAGGCTAAATGCTTTGTTATGAAAAAAATCCAACATCTTCATTGAGATATTGAATACAAAGAATGTGTCTATAGGAAAAATCTGGAGTCACTTCAAGTGTAACACACAACAAGGTCAATAAATAAAGCTTCACCCAATACATCTGTAGGATACTCTACATGTGTGGTTACATTGACCAAAACAGAATAAAACCAACAAGCCAATAAAAAAACAAAAGAATAGCATAATACTGATTAAGATGGATCGAACCTCTTCCACGACACAAATACGACGCAAAAGCATTTCATGAAAGGGAAAAAAAAAAAGAACATAAAATCTGGCGTCGCACAGTTCAGTTGCTGTTCTCTTTGGTCGTCACGGTGACAAGTTGCTTGGCCGCCTTGGCGATGTCGTAGGCGCACTGGATGACCTGCTGCGTGACCAGCTGCAGGTCGGCCGGGGCGGGGCTGTGCAGCGTGGCCTTCTGGCACTCTCCGTGGAGCCGGCCGGCGCTGGTCGTCAGCAGGCAGAGGGCCCGGCGCACCGTCTCCGACCGCGGCTTCTAACCAGGGGGGAGGGGCACACGAGGCTGGGTGAAATATACGCTGGAAGTGGACTCCCATCCACGTCATTAAAAGGTAGGGTGGGCAAATTATTCGAGAAGCGTTTATTGTCCTATTTGGGAAATGCACCGTGTATCCCGACTGCAATCGTTATATCAAATGCTCTGGCAAAAAAAGGACCAAAAAAGAAAAATACCTGTGGCTGTCGCAGGCCGGTAATAAGCCTGTTGCCGAATGGAATGATTGAATGGTCTACTTGTCTACATACCTACACTCTGTGTGCACTCATTGCCCATGATCAAAGTCTTTCACAAGGCTAGGCAGACCTATTGCCAAAGTTAGCGCTAGCTAGGCCTGAAGGGAGGGGTGGTATTTTTTCAGTTGGATACTGCCAAAATCTAGCTTACTCTGACTGGTTTCTCCAAATTGCCTTACCTAGCTTTAAAGGAGCAGGTAGGGGGAATAGGGCTCATCCCCCTCAAGGATGCCTAAAGATAGGATGTGGACATTGGGGATCGAACCGGTTAACTTTCGGTACTACACTACATTACCTCTGTTTATACTAACACAAGCTAAAACCTTGACACCAATGCATCAATCAATACATCACGTTTACTGTAGATTGGGCCAGGGTTCATTAGCATTTTTGCAACGTGTCACTTTCGAGTCCCTCAGGCTTTTCCCCGATCCGCTTGATTGTATCGTGTTCCTACTGTACCCAGAATGACTTTCGCCACCCTGCCCTCTCTTTCATGAGAGAGCAGATGTGTAGAATTCTGGATGAATGAGGCAGATAGCATGGATGGAATCGCTGTGTCCTGTGGCTGAATTCCTAATTTCCCAGTGAGAATACTGCCACAAGTTGATATGCAGTGATTGTTAGAGAGAACAATTGTTCTGTCATCATTGTGTCCCAGGCGTATGACACTAACATCAGAAAAAAATGGTTGATGATGGTGACAGCGAGCCGAATACAGACCCCAATATTAATTGTGGCTGCTGTGGTGATGTCATGTACAGAAATAGAGTTTAGCTGCAGCAGTGAAAGTGAAAAATGACAACATAGCACCAGTCCTGGTGCTCTCTACAAACATCAACATTTTAACCACGCCAAAGCGTTGATATCCCTGCAAAAGACCCCTGTTGTAACCAACATAATCCTGTATTATAGTTCCTGAAGGTTGGGGGAGTTCCTTGTATGTATAAATAAACACAAAAGCTCCAGGACTCCCGAACACTCTGGAGGAGAGGAAAGGAGGGGGCCTCTGGCTGTTTACCAAACAAACATCAACCCGCTGAGGTGCACGGGGCGGAGGGAGAGCTGGTCGTTGGTGGGAGTCAGCTTACCTTGGGAAACAGAGTAGCCATCTCCCTCACGGCACCGTGGATCTTCTCTGAGCACGGCAGGAAACTGAGGACACACAGCGCCCATCATCATCATCATCATCATCATCATCTCTCCCAGTGCAAATAACCACAAGAACTAAAATTAAAACAATCATAAAAAAAGGGATTAAAATACAATTGTTAGGGTAGCTCCATGACCCCCAACTGCTTTGGGTGTGACCAAGGTAATCACACCCAAAGCTGTTTGTCTGAACAAACAGAGTTTCGCTCATTCATGTGTAAATATCAAATACCCCCAAACGAAAATAGAGGTGTTGAATCCGACTAAAAAAGCCAAAAGGATACAACTTCTCTTTTTAAATGAGCTAAATGGCAGATTTATAACATATGAAACTGACAAGAAGTGTCGAGTAGGCTCATTCTCCATGCAGGCCTACTTGGCATCTTATAGAAAGGGGAACGCAATGAGACCATGTGATCACTGCTGTTTCGTAGCTCAACTCAGACAGGAGTCCCAGTGTGTGAGAGAGGCAGGGTGCCAGGATGTATATGGGACCCAGTAGCAAGGGGGAGGACTTTAACAGCCCTTGTTTCAGTATAGTACAGAGGAACACAGAACAACGTCTCTCTATAGAATCCATTGTTGAGGCGAATGACGCCATCCATGAACCATCACCCACAGCTATCACAGAGGAGTGTGTGTGTGTGTGTGTGTGTGTGTGTGTGTGTTGCAATAAGGGAGGGAGACCTTAATAGGGAGACCTTAATATTAAACAAACAAACAAACAATAAAATGAACAAATGACACTAGGGTTGGGCGGTTTCCGGAATAACCAGTATAGTGCGGTGTTGGGCAAATTGGGAGCCAAGCTCACTGTAGACTACATCAGAAGCCATGGCAGCTAACTTGAAAGTGGGATGGATTTGCTGAATGGAAGAGTCCAATGCACGCTGCAACATGTACAGTCCATTTCCATAATTCTTTAGTTTGCTAGATCAAGAATGAACACCGTCATCCATGTTTTTTTACGGTACGTTTTTTTTGTTTTTTCAAATTTTGTTTTAATCGCAAGATTGCGATTGCAATTTGTTCGATAAAAATCGACTACTGTGTGCCCAGTTTAACTCATTATGTTTCACTTTAAATGTTTCACTTCAAACCGGTTTGAATAATGTTACACCGGCCCAACCCTTAACTAACAAAATAAATACAGATTAGATCTATAATAAGCACTCTCACACACACACACACACACACACACACACACACACACACACACACACACACACACACACACACACACACAC
>JAOPJO010000118.1:8188064-8204875 GCA_027123675.1 Molva macrophthalma | reverse complement strand
ACACACACACACACACACACACACACACACACACACACACACACACACACACACACACACACACACACAGCTTAATGTGTATGTTATACCGTTCCACAGAGGTGTTGACGTTCAGCTGCTTCACGGAGCTCATGAAGAGAATGAATCAGAACTTCCCTCACGGTGGAGCGATGGACTCTCACTTTGCCAACATGCGCTCTCTCATCCAGGTCTGACTGATGGTTTAAAGTTGAACTAACACACACGCACACACACACACACAAACTAGGGCTGTGCAATTAAATGCATATTAATCACAATTTGGATTTTGGCCCATAATCAATAAATTACACTTATGAAAACAATGTAGAACAAACAACATCAGATTTTGTTTGCGTGTTACATTCAAATCAAATCACAAACCGTAACAACTCAGATATAATCCAATTAATCCCAGGCATCGCTGTTAAGGGTGCTAGAATCTAAACATATGACACAAAGCAATGTGACGTGATGGCAAGGTTGGCAAATTTAATTAATAATCATCGCAATGAATAATCACAATTGCAAGATGGGGCAGAAGGGTAGCGATTATCTTTTTTGTCATAATCATGCAGCCCTAACACACACACACACATTTTGATGACCTCTTTATGAACTTTGTTGTGGTTTAGATTCTGGATTCTGAGCTGTTTGAACTGATGCAGCAGAATGGAGACTACACCCACTTCTACTTCTGTTACCGGTGGTTTCTACTGGACTTTAAAAGAGGTGAACGCACATGCACAGTATCAGGCATAGCATTGTTCACACGTGCACAAAGACCGGCAATGGCAAAATAGGACATTTTAATTATTTAGTTGAAGTGTTTAAGAAGGAAAGGCAGGACAGAATAACGCTTTATCGGCAGAATTCCCTGGATGGATTGACTCGTGTATGGGCATGTTTTATTCTTGAGAAACTAATTCTTGAAAAGTTACATAGTGCAGGTTTAAGAGATTATATTCATATAAATATTTGAATACAAAATATATATTTTTAATAATTACTACAGTTTTTTGTATTTATTTGTAAAATATGAATATTCTTATTGGATTGTGTTTTTTTGCTTTCCCCCCCCCCCGAACAGAAATGGTGTACGATGATGTGTTTTCCGTGTGGGAAACCATCTGGGCAGCAAAGTACACCTCTTCTGATCACTTTGTTCTCTTCATTGCCCTGGCGCTCGTCGAGATGTACCGAGATATAATCCTAGAGAACAACATGGACTTCACCGACATCATCAAGTTCTTCAACGGTAGGGCCACTGATCATACCAAACATCGTTGGAAGATTAAACCTATCCATGGCCAAAGCAAATCAAACCCGATTGTAAAATGTGGTTATAAGGATACCATGTGTCCCACCCTAACCGTGCGAAAGAGGAAATAATGCATAAACATGTTCTCATGTATTTGATATAACACTGAATTGTTTTTTCCACGTTTCTCGTCCTCAGAAATGGCTGAGCACCACAGCGTTCCACAGGTCTTGTCGATGGCTCGCGACCTGGTGTACAAAGTTCAGGCGCTCATAGAAAACAAGTGACGACGCTATTCACTACTCTGTGCTATCATCATCGTGTGCCAAGTTGTGACAAAAAAAAAGGTTCTAGTGACACAATCACATTATACTCATGTTTCATTCCTCATGTAGAGGAATGAAAGAAACACCGACTCCACAGGACGATTTGTTACCACAGCTGAGTATTCTAACGTAGTCGTACAGAAGTTTTTTGTTGCTTGTTCCTTTTTCAGGTGACACAATTATTTCCGGGAAGTGTTTAAATGTGCGTGTGCTTTTGTTCACTCGGCGAATGGGACCTTGGTAAAAATACGCTTCAGGACATTCATTCTTTTGCCTTAGATTGACCTATTTGTTCAGGGATAAAGTTGCCAAATGATTCAGTTCTATTTGTTCAGTTCTAGCAGAGCTATTATAGAGAGAGAGAGAGCTATGCCTGGGCGGGCAAAAAGTGGACCAGAATAAAACGATTTAGAGAACGATTATCTGGATGGATTGACTTGTGGATGGCCGTGTGATTTACTCTTGAGAAACTTTCTAGTTCAGATATTTTTTAATGGAGTTAATAGCTGCATTAGACAAATTACAAAGTGCAGGTTTAAGAACTTATTTTTGAATATATCGGAACATAATGTGCAGATCACTTTCCTCCAAGCCATCATTACATGAAATAGCATAACACCAGTTGTCTTGATGATGCAGATATAGCCGCAACATTTCTGGCCATGGTACAATCAACGTCCACACGTTTGAGCACCATTGGTCAACCATAACTGTTTTAGACCACATCTAAAACGTCGCTCTTAAGGTGTCTTGGTGGCACCTTGGATGGGCCTGAGCCATAGCTCCCTACCCCCCCTACCAACCAATCTTATCCAGTCACCCCCCCCCCTCCTTGTAAATTAGACTTATTGTTATGTTCATAGTTTTGTCCTACAACAACTATACTTAACTGCGTTCTTTTGGAGATCTAGCTTCTATGCAAACAAGAAGTCAACAGAGGTCCAATATCTGAGTGATGATAATAGATTAGGAATTGGGGGTCTTTATGAGCCGGTTTAGGGTGAGGTTAGCCTGGTCACCAACCAGGGGGTTACCCTCCATTTGAGACCCCTTAAACGTTAATGGTATAGTTTCACGAGATCCACATGGTTTTAAATACAGACCTATACTTGCCTTTCAGCTTCATACTGACTGCTGCCATCAAGACTGAGCATTGTCTGAGGTTACTAGTAAAACCTTTATGGCTAGGGCAAAGATCCCTAATGAATAGCACAATGAATACAATGAAGATATGCAGCAACATAATCCTTGATTTCTCAAGTGTTCATGTCATGAGAGTCACTTTTAGTTTGGCTGTACGTTCTAATCAATTTGCCTCCCGAATTTTCCATTTGCAACACATCACATAGACCTAATTCCTTTCACCGTTGAATGTGCTGGCGTCTCTGATGGGCTGTCAAAACAGCTTACGGTTTCCCTATTTCTGCATGGCTGAAGATGTCTTTGAAGGCGGTGGTTACAGTCTTTATGTTCTTCAGCCTTTCACCAGAAAGGATGCTTCCTTACCAGCATTCACATCCTACCCTTGTGGATGTTAATACACCTTTGTTATACACAAACTGTCACACACAAATCTATTATCCCTAGAGTTTATCTCTATCTATATTGACCTCGGTCTTCATTGGTGTTCCTATACTAAATGGACTTATTTTGCCTTTCCTTATTAGTGATGTTTCTCCCAAGCGGAGCAGAGAACCTTGATTTTGCTATCCTAGCCGTAAAAGATTAACACATGACTTTTACTAATCTACAGCCATCTCTAGTGTTGGTGAAAGCCTAACATAAGCCTTAAGTATATTGCCCGGGACGCTGCATTTGAACTATTCACAAAGCCACCTCTTTGGCTGTCTTCTTATCATTATGCTTGGACAGCAAACATCACGGATAGCTTTACACAACAGATGGGATGGGATGGTGGATATGGTTGATTTATTACACAATCAATAATAAAAAAACAGCAAGAAAAAAAAAGCACATTTACTCTCTTGTAATTGATACATCTAGCTTCCATATCTCCTGACATGTTGCTGTATTCCTGCTTTATTCAATCTCTTGTCTTGGTGTCATCTTTACCTTTAGAAATGCCCATCATCATCTGACAACCCTCGCCTTATGTCATTGTCCGTTATCCCCAAAGAGTCTTGTCCCTAGATAACTGTTTTGCAGCATTGGAGCAAAATGGATAACCATTTGAGGCCATCTCTTTACTTATTTATTTATTTATTTTTGCTCAGAGCAATGCTGCTACACCCACCTTTAGGTGTAAATAAATAATTACCTTCCTCTGGCAACCATTGACAGTACACACACACACACACACACACACACACACACACACACACACACACACACACACACACACACACACACACACAAAAACACTTTTTGGCTATGGATGTTTTCACTCACAATTGCACAATGGCCAGGATAATTCCATAACATTGGGTCGACCGTGGCTTATTTTCCAGTGGTTCTGTATCAGTGCTAACATGTGTCTCAATATTCAATTCTGATACATGTATGTGTGTTGTCTGTGATGTATATGTTGTGAGATTTGCAGTGTACGCTATGCTATGAAACAAATTAATTTGTTGTGCAATGAATCCAATATATTAATAGTCCATTAATATATTCCATATGTTTGAAATGCAATACATGGTCAGTACGTATGCTTTACCTAAGTAGAATCATCTGAAATAACATGAAAATGAGCCAATGAAAATAAATATATTTTTATTTTTTCAATGTCCTCTTAAATTGTCAATTCACTATTGTAATTATTAATTTACTGTCTATTAAACAATCAATATATTTTGCAGTCCTTGTGTCTTAGTGTCATTTTTTTGTAGGCTATGTATTCTAAAGTGATAGCTTTGATTTGCTTTTTATT
This sequence comes from Molva macrophthalma, assembly GCA_027123675.1. NCBI lineage: Eukaryota > Metazoa > Chordata > Actinopteri > Gadiformes > Lotidae > Molva > Molva macrophthalma. Next base: position 8,200,380 of record JAOPJO010000118.1, on the reverse strand, counting down.
AATAATTGATACATTTATATCACCTATAAAACACCCTAACCCTATAAGGTTAGTTTATTCCAGTGAACAGTTGGTTGTTTTGGATGGTTGTCACATGATATTCCTGTTGACAGTGGACCCAACCTCCTAATTCTTGATAAGAACTGAATCTGTTCAAAGTCCATTTCCTTATTGGATCTGTGGCTTTTAATTCGCAGTTCACTACAGACGTACCTGTTTTTGACTGGAATCTAAAACTAAAGGCTTCTATTTGTAATTTAATTTAATGAGCTTAGTATTTGGATTCGTTTTTTGGATATTTCATACTATTTTGGACCAGAACATTTTTTTTTCAGCAAGGTAAAGATAAGGTACAGTATTTGTGATACTTTTTCTGATATTCTTGATATAATAAAATAATACTGATATCAATGTCTGCAAACATTTAAGATTCAAAGCACATTGTAAAATATTGGAATTATTTTGTTATTATTTATAATTAATTCCTGTTAACACTATTTAGAATCAACTGGTCTTTATTTGAATTAAAATGGTAGGGTACCCCTCTGTATTAAAGCACATTGTTTAAATGACCTTTTTTGGCCTACTCTAGCTTTGGGTTAACTTTGATGGTGACCGTATGGTATGTTTTGCCTACAGGATTTACTAATATTGAGTGTTTGATGCGCCATTTTATTGGCAAACTCACTAATAGCTGATTGATGGCTTTGCCATTTCTAACAAATGACAATCAAATAATAGCTCTCTTACCTCCAGCTCCTTTAAGTAGGCTACAAAGTATTTGTCTTTGTTTATCATAGCTTGTGTGGTGACTGCTGTTCCCCAGAGCAGTTTCCTAATCCCAGACATAGAAAAGTAGAAAGGCGCGAGCAGGTTAATATGTATCTAGAGTGGAACACTTTGCATCATTTTTTATCTCATGTGAAGTGGGGTGGCACCGAGTTAGCCTGTACTGCCTTATAAGGAAAAATAAGGAAATAGACTCATTATTGACGACCAACAACAATGTTTGACTTCAAATGCACATTGGACATAGACATCGTCTTTACCTAATAATCTTCAAGCGTGTAATCTAGGACAATCAGTCACACAGTTTCAAAGTAAAGGTCTCATTGATACCTCTTGTTTTTTTCTAAGCTGGTGAAGAAGACTGTGCAAACGTTTGTAGACCAGGAGCTGGAGAAGCTATGGGGGGCTCACTTCCCAGAGTACCCACAATGCTTAGGGAGACAGGGGATGGATGATGTTGGGGAGGGCGATGATGAGGAGGCAGTGGATGAAGAGGAAGAGCAGCAGAGGTAAAGTGCCATCAAGGCAGTTGGGATGATCACACTGCTCTGCATGATGAGGATGAAGGAGAAAGAGATGGCTCACACCCTCAAGAGCGGTAAGACTCTTGTTTATGAAAAAGTAAAGAAAAGAAGCAAGACATTTACTGATTTTGAAAACAATTTCCACTGACATTAATATCTACTGCTGGATGTAATTTGTTGTTTATTCATTTAGAAACTCTTGTGGTTAAGTGCAAACAAAAACTCAAGTGTCACCTGATGGAGAAGTTCCAGAGTTTGTTTGAGGGAATTGCTAAGGCGGGACAGCCATCACTTCTCAATGAGATCTACACAGAGCTCTTCATTACAGAGGGAGGCAGTGGAGACATCAACAATGAGCACGAGATCAGACTGATTCAAATTGCTTCCAGGAAACCAATAAAGAAAGAAATGTCAATCAAATGTGAAGACCTCTTTAAAGCTACAGCTGAACATGCTCAACCAATCAGAAGAATATTGACAACAGGAGTGGCTGGCATCGGTAAAACCGTCTTAACACACAAGTTCACTCTGGACTGGGCTGAAGGCAAAGCCAACCAAGACATAGACTTTACATTTCCGTTCACTTTCAGAGAGTTAAATCTACTGAAAGAGAAAACATTCAGTATGGTGGAACTTGTCCATCACTTCTTCATTGAAACCAAAAAAGCTGACATCTGCAACTTCGAAAAGTTCAAAGTTGTCTTCATCTTTGATGGTCTGGATGAGTGTCGGCTTCCTCTGGACTTCCATAAAAATGGGATTTGGAAGGATGTCAAAAAGCCCACCTCGGTGGATGTCCTACTGACAAAGCTCATCATGGGCAACCTGCTTCCCAATGCTTGCATCTGGATAACCACACGCCCTGCGGCAGCCAATCAGATCCCTGCTTACTGCGTGGACATGTTGACAGAGGTGAGAGGGTTCACAGACTCACAGAAGAAGGAGTATTTCAGGAAGAGATTCAAAGAGGAGACACTGGCTAGACAAATTATCTCCCACATCAAGACATCGCGAAGCCTGTACATCATGTGCCACATCCCAATCTTCTGTTGGATCACTGCTACAGTTCTGGAGCATGTCTTCAACACATGTCAGGGACAAGAAGAGATGCCCAAGACTCTAACTGAGATGTACATCCACTTCCTGACAGTTCAGTCCATACAGGAGAACATGCGGTATAATGGAAAACCTGTACCAGATACACAATGGTTTAAGAAGAGCAGGAAGATTCTTTTATCTTTAGGAAAACTGGCTTTTAACCAGCTAGAGAAAGGCAACCTGATCTTCTATGAGGCAGACCTGGCAGAATGTGACATCAATATCAGAGCAGCCTTAAACTACTCAGCTGTGTTCACCCAGATCTTTAAAGAGGAGTGCGGGCTTTACCAGGAGAAGCTGCTTTTTTCATCTAAGCAGCAAGAGTTTCTGGCTGCCATGTCTGTCTTTTGGTTCTTCATCGACACTGGTGTAAATTCACTATCAAAACAGACATGCACCATGGATCTCCAACACCTCTATAAGATTGCTGTTGATAAGGCCTTAGAAAGTGCGAATGGACACCTGGACTTGTTCCTCCGCTTCCTCCTGGGACTTAATCTGGAGACCAATCAGACTCTCCTACGAGGCCAGCTGGGAGAGACAGGAAGTAGCTCACTGACCAATGGCAGAACAGTTGATTAAATCAAGAATAAAATACATCAGGATCTCTCTCCGCAAAAAAGCATCAATCTGTTCCACTGTCTGAATGAGCTGAACGACCGTTCTCTAGTGGAGGACATACAGAAGTTCCTGACCTCTGGAAGTCTCTCCAGAAAAACTCTCAAACCTGGTCAGTGGGCAGCTCTGGTCTTCATCTTATTGTCATCAGACAAAGAACTGGATGTGTTTGACCTGAAGAAATACTCTGCTTCAGAGGAGGGTCTTCTGAGGCTGCTACCAGTCGCCAAAGTCTCAAAGAAATTACTGTACGTCTGTCCATTTATTGTTATTCAACAAGCTATTATAATATATAACTTTTGTGAAATATGAAAAGTTGTATAATCTCTGAAGAGTAACACATTCTTGTGCAATTTGTCTAAAGGCTGAGTGGCTGCAATCTGTCAGAGAGAAGCTGTGATACTCTGGCCTCAGTTCTCAAGTCCAACTCCAGTCTGATAGAGCTGGACCTGAGTACCAATGATCTGCAGGATTCAGGAGTGAAGCTGCTCTCTGTTGGACTGGGGAGTCCACACTGTACACTGAAAACTCTCAGGTCGGTTTTACTCGATGTGTTCAACAGGGAACCATTTAAAGTGATTTTATATACAGAGTCATGTCCGTCAACAGATGGGTCATTTATACTTGTTCTTGGTGATGAAGAACAAGCTCAATTTGTCTTCATTTTTGTTATGCAGATATGTATGTCTTTTTTGCATCATGTCTCCATAATGTGCATTTGTGTTGTATCATATATGTGTGTAGGTTGTCGGCCTGCCTGGTCACACAGGATGGCTGTGAGTCTCTGGCCTCAGCTCTCAGCTCCGGCTCCTCTAGTCTGATAGAGCTGGACCTGAGTACCAATGATCTGCAGGATTCAGGAGTGGAGCTGCTCTCTGCTGGACTGGGGAGTCCCAACTGTACACTGGAAACACTTAAGTCAGTGGTCCTTTGATGTGTAAAATGTTAAACTGGCCTCAGTAGAAATGCAACACATTGTACTTCGGAAATATAGCCATAAGAAATAAACAATTCACTTGCCTCAGTGCACCAGTTAAAAGCAATACAACTAATATATGTATCATTTAGTTGAAATACCCTCTGAATTTTTTCCAAAGATAGTTTCATAAGTTGTTCATGTTTTATTCAATTTGTCTACAGGATGAATGGCTGTCATTTGACAGAGAGATGCTGTGAGGCTCTGGCCTCAGTTCTCAGCTCTTACTCCTCTAGTCTGAGAGAGCTGGACCTGAGTACCAATGATCTGCAGGATTCAGGAGTGAAGCTGCTCTCTGCTGGGCTGCGGAGTCCACACTGTACACTGGAAACTCTCAGGTCGGTTTTACTCAATGTGCAAAGAATTACACCTGGCTTTGAGTAATCTAACACTATTGCATTTATATATAAGCATCTTTAAATGAACCATTCACAACTCAAAAGCCTAATTCTTTTTTAAGTTTTCAAGCACCAACTTTAACTACAGATGTCATAGTAATATGCATGTTATTTTCATACTAAAATACAAGCAAGTCTATAATAAACTTGTAATAATAAACAATCTTGCAGATTGCATTAAATATTTTAGTTGTATATACGTCTAGTTGTGTGTAAATGTCTTACCAATATTCAGAATAATTTGAATAACGCGATAAAACCTCAATGCACAATTGATAAATATAAGGAATTTTAAACGCAGTGTATGTATGTGTTTTACAAAAATAAATATATTTTTTTAGAAATTGTCTACATTTTTATACTAGTCTCACCTGATTGAAATAGCTTTAAATTGTACACAGATTTTCCACAAAATTGAAAGATATAATTTCATAAATAAGAGTTTCAAGAAAAGGTTAACTACCATTGTCATCACTAGCATTCAGATTCATAACTGTAAACCATACCAAATTGGTAGGCCACACATATAAGAAATTCTGTTAATGAGGCATTTTAACTAAACTATAATTATCTACATATAATTGCCAAATGTGGAATTTCAAGGTATGTTAATAAACATATTTGGCCAGTCAGTTAATGTTGTTCCATTCATGTCAATTTGAGGTAATTGAGTCGCATTGGGTTACAGAATAACGTGGGTCATCTTTGGGAGAATGTAGCCTCCTGTAGGCCTACTCAGTCCTTAAATGTGACGTTTGACCAACTACATCATGGTCATACATATAAATATACAAGCCTAAAAGTAATTCTTATTCTCTAATCACAGGATAAAGCAGGTGAAACTCATACATCTTCCCTTTTCATGTACCAGGACACAGGTAGTGGACTGAACTAGTGAAGATAACACATGGACCATGAGCATGCTCTCTGCTTCATAAAACTAGCAGATAGTGTTGTGAGAAACGCCCGTTTGTCCAACAAGGAGTCCTCTGTGGAAAGCATCTATTCAGTTGGTCAGGGATTAAGCTCATTAACCAGACATTTCCACTGTCTAGGACGCAGCTGCAATAAATTAAAATCTAGCAGCCACGACACTTTTGATCTCATCTTTAAATTGGTAGAACATGATTAGTGCCATTTCAAGAGACCGATGTCAGCTGCCATTCCAGACTTTTGACAAACCTTAACCAACTATTAATTTCACAAGGAGACACGATTAAAGACAAGTAAAATTGAACATTTTTATTTGAAATAACAAAAAGGAAATCATGTTCAGTCCAGTCCTCCACATGCCAAATCCCCACAAGTCCGCCAATAAGAAAAGACAGGAGATGCTCATGGGTCACCATTAAAAGTAACCAATCAATGGCAGCCACAATCCAATTGCTGAGCTTGCGGTTACCGTCCAAAGACCAATTTAAAAAAAGGCTTCTCTGCATGTTAAGTGTCAAGAGAAAACTAAAAAGTTTTTCTCCACGCATCATTTCAAAAAGCAGAATTGAAGTTTCTTAAACAACTGCCGACTTTCTTTTATAGTTGAATTACATTTTATTCCGATATCGACTCATTTCCGTCCCGTGATTTCTTTATAAAAGAAATTGTGATCAATTTCCACAGCCGTGTCACCAAAAGCCAATCCTGCTACTTGAAATGTCCTCTAGGGGAGCTGTCCGACATTATATGGGAGGAGAAGGGGAAAAGGGGTGGGGTTCGTGATGGAATGTAAATGACAAAACAAGAGGGGGGGGATAAGGGACACATTCTCGGATGAGGCCTGGAGTAAAAAAAAAGAAAAAAAAAACACAACAACAAAAGTTGAATTATAAAACATTTGCCGCAGGGAGTACGAATGGTTGCCCTCTCTACCGGTAGTGGCGCGGCGGGGGGCTATGGTGCTGTGGTCTCCTGGAGGGGGGGCTATGGCGGGACATGGCGTGACGCGGGGGCGGCGACTGGTAGCGCTGTGGCGGCGAGCTGCTCTGGTACGGGGGCGAGTAGCGGCCCCTGGAGCGGGAGCGGGAGCGGGAGCGGCAGTAGCTCGGGGTGCCCCGTTCTTCGTACACCCGGATGTACGCCGTCTCACCCTGCAGGACGGGGGGGACGGACGAGAAACGGGTGAGTTGTTCTGGGGTACGGTGAGGTCGGAACGGGGGAACACTCAAAATGAACGGACTCCCGTTTGTGCGTTTAAATCTTCTACGATTCCCTTTCTTCGTCCTAGTTTGTATCTTTATCCACACATTTTTTATCTCGTGTGGAAGCTTGTATCTATCATCATTGGAATGACTTGTCCTACACTAGCGTACTTACTGCTATATCATATTAGGGCTCACTACAAAAAGCAAGACCTCGGTCTCATTGGGATCTCCCTTGTTTAAACAAAAAAGGTAAATCATCGGAAAAAATGAATAAAAAAAAATCGATGGGAGAAGTTGGCCGTAGGAACTCACTTGATGCGACCGGAACTCGGTTCTGTCCAGACGGCGCAGGGCGTATTCCATGTCCTCGCGGCGGAGGAACTCCACCACTCCCTCGCCGTCGCGTTGCACGTCGGCGAAGCAGACGTCGCCCGCCTCCCGCATGTGGTCCTTCAGGTCCTGCCAGCTCCCGGTGGGGGGCAGCCCTGCAGGGAATCACATCACATGGCTGTGTGGAAGGGGGGAAAAAGAAAAATCCCACAGCAGACCCAAAGTGTTGCATCTGGGCTTTTATGCCTCCAGCGCCGCACCAATTTGTTCAATGGCATTTTAAAAACCGGTTTGTCATGGATATCGATACGTGGACAGATATATTATCCACATCAATAGCCAATGAACGACCTGTACATTGCATCCCAGGGCTGTTAATGGTTGTATACAAAAGACAAACATTGGCCCAGTCAGACATTAACCATTACGACCTTTAGCTTAAATCAGTTGTACCACTTAACATTAAAAAAAACCAATAGGAACAAAAATGACACCTACCAGTCACTATGGCCGGTGTTTGGGGTTATGCAGCCAACATGACCAGTTTGACTTTATGGGGTTTTGTTTTTCAAGACTTTAAGCAGCCGATTTGACCTCATCCACTTAGTCCCCTTGACCTCCAGTCCGCCATGAGAGAGAGAAACCACAATTGCCTACGGCTCCTATCGTCCACCTACCATTCACTATCACGCGGAATTCAGATCTTCGAGTCGGGGGGCCAAATCTTCCCCTAGGGCCCCCTCCTCCACCACCACCTCCTCCTCGTCCACCACCATCTCCACCTTCTCCTCCTCCTCCTCCCATAGGACCTCCAAATTTAGAACCGGCAGAGCGAGGGTACTCAACACGAAGCTTGGTGTCCCCATAACTATATCCATTCCTTCCATAGACGGCGTCGTCGGCATCCCTAGGAGAACAGAGCACAGACCTTCCTTACCAACTCAGCGCACCCCCCCGCCCCACGTTACTGCTAAGCGCCAACAGCCTGGCAAAGCATCCTCCATCCACTTCCTGCCGCCAGTCACCGGGGGGGGGGGGGGGTGGGGGGTTCATTAAACCACAAGATTTTACGTTTTTTTTTTTGTTTGACTCGCCAACGAGCATCCGAGAAACTCACCGTGGATCTTCAAAGCGGACAAAGGCAAAGGGGATAGTTCCTCGGTTGTTTTTCAATTCAATATCCCGGACTTTTCCATATTTGAAGAAGAGATCCTCAATGTCCCGCTCCTGGATGTCCATTGGTAGATTCCCCACATAAATACGTCCGTCCGCCATGGTGGTGGTTGGGTGACCGGCTCTGCCAAGACAGAATTGAGGCACCTGTAGGCTTTAAGATAACTTCTTGTGGTCACAAATGTAGACGTGGTCCTTATCCTAATCCTAGTTCCAATCCACAGTTTAGTCCATCCTCCAAAGACTCCTCTTTAATTTAGACAAAAATAAAACTTTAACACCAGGGGTGCGGCCATAGCAGTTAATGTTGGGCTTAAGACACAGCACAGGACCACGGATCCAAGCCTGAAAGCTTTAAAACACAGGGTAATCAATGTCTAACACCCTCACTGTTATGTACAGCATTTTGTAGGCTGAGAACAATAGACTGAGATGTTACATGCACAATACAAAAAGATGAAAGTGAATGTAGTTCAAGTTAAACGAAATCATTACAAAAAAACTACCTCATGATCAATTAACAATACGATAGGACTACAGATAATGATGGCCTACATGTATTCAATTAAAATACTTAAAAAATATTTAAAATTAACTATGCAATACACATGATTATAAACAGCAAATTAAAATAAACAACATCCTGGCATAACATGGCATGCAATATTACTACACGATTGTTACCGAATTCAACAAATAGAGTCGCGTTGTCCGGGAAATGTTTTGCAATATGTCCGTAACTAATGGAAGATATAAAATGTTAGGCCTGTGGATGAATCATTGACCTTACAAAATACAAATAAATCCACATGGTGGCGGTCAACACGCCATCTTATTGAAACCTAGATCCGCAATTGCAAATGTCGTCAATGATTTCGAAACAAAAATATAGCCTGGACCTAGAGATGCGTTCATAGCCGTTGAACTACCTGATATCTGAACAGCAGAATCGCTGCGTTTATCAAATGCTAAAAACAGAACCGCTGTTGTCTGGGACGGAGGGCTACCCGTTGGTTTCTACAATTCGTAGATATTCAATTTGGTTATTCGACAATGTTTTTCTATAGCCATCAGGTGATCAGGTGACTTGGTCGCTAAATCTTCCCCGTTCGCAGCGACAGGAATAGGCCTAGTCGACACATAACGTTAGCCACCTAGCCAGCTGACAACCACACACGCAAAACTACGGATTGTAATAATTTCAAGTATACGTAGCACTACATCGGTCGCTGTTCACCGAAATCCAACATAAATACAATAAATACTTTAAGCAATCGCTTAAAATATACAGTTAACCTAATTGAATGAATTCCGTTTCGGGACGCAACTCAGCAGCCATTCCAGCAAATAGACACAATCCCTTTGTTAGTATAATGTGGAAACTACCGTCAACAAGCAAGGTATGTAACAAACACGCTGCTATGCATGCACATATTCTCTTCTATCCATGCATATTAGTAAAAAGGCCATAAATACAGTAACAACATTGTTGTATTACCTTGTGAACTAAGGGTACCGTCTTTGGTAGATGCTAATGTTCACAAATCGCACACTGCCTTGAAAGCCCCTTCCGCGCTAGATCGCAAGCGGCTAGGCGGCGGCTTCAATCTCCTGTTGTTTTACAAATGAACGTCATGTAGTATACTGCCCCCCGCAGGTCTGGCTCTTCAACTCTAGTTAATATTATACATGTATATTATGAATCATATTCATGGATCAGGTAGGCGTAGAAACACTTCCAACGATCGTTTCTGAACAAAACCAGTTCAGCAATTATAGAGGAAGCCATGAGTGAAAGGTGGCGGAATTTTCGTGCACGATTGATGATACTTCATTAGTATAAAGTATACATATCTTCCTGTAACAACTAATTATCTGCATTCAGAAATACCATCTGAGCCAGAAATGTGCATTTGTGATCCCGTTATGTATTCGGGATGCATGCGTTGGATTTTTCATTTTCGTTTGTTTATTTAAAAATAAATTGCTCTCTTCTACTCTCTTGACAACTCTCGAATCTCGATGTTTTAAAAGTGCATCTCTGGTCAGTGTTGAGTTTGAAGACTCAATTGGTAGAGCTTGGCTTGAACGCTGCCATTCTGCGTTAAGGGCTTGTTTCCTACTGGGGCCAATCCATTTAGGAACTCACGGTACTGTAAGACATGAATGAAGGTGCAATACATGGCCACATCATGTTGTTCCATTCATATTGTAGCAGTGACCCATAATACATGCCAGCAGGGTGGCTTTCCTGGTTTCCACTGACACCAGGACACAGGTAGATGTCATAGAAAACCAGTTTATTGCAGAGTTGGAAGGTTCCGTAAATGCAGAGTAGGTGGTTAATACTGATACTGAATAGTGTGTGTGGTGTGGTGCTGGTTTATCCTGTGTACCTTTATAGTCCAATGCACCACAGGTGTGCAGCCCCAACCAGCCCCAGAGTCTAATTAGAAGACTAAAGTTGTATTGACAAAATTACAAAAAATGTATCAAAAAGGTATAATAATATATTAAAATCAAGTTCAACAAGCATGTAAACAGTAAATAAATAAATAAAAAATAAAAAATAGAAGAGATTCTGAGCAAGCGTCTTCAATGCTAGCCTCATTGTATATGGTATTTACAAACCTCACAACCTTTGATGTTAAACACAGGTTAACATCACCACGCTGTAAAAACTAAACAGAAAAACTAAATACATAACACATATAAAACATATAAACATATAAAAAAATAAATTAAGCCCATTTATGACTTACGAGTAGGTTAACGTTCCATTATTCAGAAAATCCAATCTTTAATCCAGCCCCATAATCTTGTGAGCCACAAATTCACCCCAAGGTCCGATAAGTACTGTATTTCCGGTGTGAGCATCTTACGACAGAGCGCTCTGTATTTAGGGTCGACGTCGTCCCTCATGTTGTATCCGAGGATAGACGACTCTCCCGCAGGTTGCCACGGCGATAAACCGCTATCCTGAATCTTCGCGGCCTCCACGGCCTCTCCCCCCTCGATGCAGATCGCCCTCAGCTCGGTATTCATGTCTCTCAACTTCTTCACCTCCTGCTCCATTCGTTTCTCCCCGTACGCCTCCAGCCGGGCCCAGAACGTGGCGTTGAAGTGCCGGTACAGTCTCCAGTCGGCGCCGTTCCACGCCAAGGCTTTGGCCCTCAGCTGAGGGGTGAGTCGGGACACCGAGGAGCTCCTGCGGGCGTTCAATTGAAAGAAGACCAGGTCCTCCATGGTCCAACAAAGCGTCTCCTTCAGCAGAATGAGAGACTCCTCAAAATGCTCTGCGATGAGCACCAGACGGAAGCGGTCCGACAGGCGTCGTATACCCATCGCCACGTCCGGGTCCTCCGGCTCCAGGTTGTTATCGAAGCCAAAGTCAAACATGAGCAGGTTCCTGAGGTAGAAAGAGTTGTACGCTCCGGGGCTGTAGTATGCCCATGGGTTGTGCAGAAACTCTGACAGTTTATCATCTCCTCTGATGCCCCAGGTGAGGGGAATCGCCTTGTTGTAGTAATGGAAGGAGGACTCAAACATCGCCGCTGGGTCACGCAGGATGGTGATGTAAACAGAGTTTTCTGGCAGAAGCCTGGCCACCTCTTGGGGGTCAAAGCGCATGTGGTTGCATACGATGTTAAAGCACTGCCCAGGCTTGAAGTCTTTGACCCGGGAGCACAGGAACGGCGAAGGGTAGGAGAAGTCATTGCGGCTGTCGGGTAAGGCAAACTTCAGCTTGTGCTTCTCGCCAAATCGGAAGAGGATGTTGAGAAATGTGCTGCTGGCTGTTTTGTGAGTCTTCATGAACATAATGTTCCTCGTAGCGGTGCACCCATTCGACGCAAACAAGCTCTCTGTGGATTGTGAGTCAGACGGTTCGTTCGCCAACTCTGACATGTTTGGAGAACACGACGGTGCAATGGAGAGCCTGTAAATTCAAATACAAATGTAAACAACAAATGTAACTTAACATCAACAAACTTATTTACATTGAATATGTATTTCATATTTACCTATTATCTTGTGCAGGGTTATCTGACAAGTACCTTATCACCATCATGATGCTGGCCAATACAACCCAGATAGGGAGCCTCCGAATGAATTTCCTCTTCTGTTCCTCTGTTCCAAACATACCTCAACTTCAAACCACAACCTGAAGTTAAAACAGGATGGAACATGGGTTTACGAGGCAGACACACACACACACACACACACACACACACACACACACACACACACACACACACACACACACACACACAC
>JAOPJO010000118.1:8171103-8187932 GCA_027123675.1 Molva macrophthalma | reverse complement strand
ACACACACACACACACACACACACACACACACACACACACACACACACACACACACACACACACACACACACTTCTATTATATAACTAACATACTTTATTATTACTCTAATATAATGAAGACTGAATGAATTTTAAACATGGGAACAAAGGCAGATATGCTGAGAACCTGAGATTGTACTGATAAAACAACTGCTGAATGAGTCAAAAAAGACAAGTGCCATGTGTTTACACAACAAACATGTTTATAGTTTTAAGTTGAACAGTATAGCAGACTGCCAGGGGAAATCCCTCTTTACATAGGTTTAAGATAATTGTGTGTCAATTTATTTCCAAGGTTGACCTATGTACATTCTGAAAGGGAATGTCAATTTAAATTAAAATAATTTGTTTTTCATGAACTTGAACTACCATTAAAAAAGAAACCTAGCCTAGCAGCTAGATGATTAAAACATAAATGTCCAACCCCTACATATGTAACAGCATACACCTAATTTAAGAATGCATTCAATTTTAAGTATTGACAGATAATACAACACACTTGAAAATAAAGAGACTTAATTTGGAAGGTTAAGAAGTCATCGAAAGTGGCAGAAAAGTAAAATATGGTTTACCTGTAGAGACCAACCAACAATGTTGTCAAACTGAACACATTATTTCAAGATGACACAAACTCCTGCTGAGAGATCTCAACTCTCCTCCTAGTTCCAAAGAGTGCTTGAATGCTATTGGTCCCCAAACAACAATGGGCGAAGACCTTGCTGCTGAGCAAAGTGTGCTTCAGGCATATATCCTATTAATCTGTCTGTCTGTCTGTCTGTCTGTCTGTCTGTCTGTCTGTCTGTCTATCTAACAATAATATATAATGTAATATCAGCCTGTTCATGACGGGAGCCACAGACACCACAGAGGTGGGAACCCATGTGAGACCTGCACTACGTATTTCTCAGCTGAAAGTACAGATTCATATTTTAGGGAAATAAAAACCCAATTGAGTGATTCATGATTTATGCATACAAATCTATGTTCAATCGTGTTCATATTTACTAAGTGGCACTCAGTCAAGCTTAACTAAATTAATCTCCGTTACAGAGTGTTTTCCTGCTTTTTTTTCCTGCATTTTTCCTGCTCTGACAGTGGGCTCTGGAGGAAAGTAGGACTTGTATTTGGGGCGTGGCCAGCAGCAGAGCAGGTTAGCTCCCTCCTCCCTAGCCAGGGCTGGTGCAAGCTCGTAGACAAAACAGTAGACACCCCTTTATCTGGATCGCTGTATGGCACTGTTGAAAGGGTTTTCCCAAACCGAACTATTGGCGATTCTGTGTCCTTGGTGACATAACGGCCAGTTTATCCAAGAAGAGTTTATCTTATCTATTTTTATATTTAAAAATACAAATGGAGGAACATTCGCTTACTTCTTCTCAACCACAATCTTGAGGGCCTTTTTCGTTGGAATGGTAGACTATGCTGGAGCTTTTTGACCAATTAAGCAATGCCTCGTCCAGCAATGCCTCGTCCATGTCCTCTCGCATGCCTGGTAAAATAATAACACTTTGCAACTGTCACTGGGCCATTGTATCTCCCCGCTAGCACGACAGCGTTAATTTGCCTCTTCTCTTGGTGAATAAACCTTGTCTCTACAGTTACAACAATGGCCTGCCAGTTTAACAACTGCTGAGTTGTTGTGTTTGAGTTACTATTTCTGTGGTCTTATTACTTATGGTTTCTTACACCTGGACCTTTATATTCCTAGGTATTGACCTTTGATTTCAGTCAAATCAAACACTCAAACTTTTCATTAAGAAAAAACACCATTCCATGCTCTTTCATTTTTTTGGTTAAATAGGCCTATATGGTAAGGATGCAACCAATTATTTTTCGTGTTGTCCAGCCTAAGCTAATTATACAAACACCACCACTACAACCATTATCAGACCCATATAGAGCAGGTAATTAATAAGGGAAATAATACAATAGCAAGGCCATGCACTCATATATGGTTACCCCCTGACGGTAGTTAAGAAGCTACAACTCATTACAACTCAATTCCTCTGCGTGTTTAACGGCACACAAAAGGAGGCAGAAGGAGTGAGAGCTCACAATGTGAATAACAACGTAGACATCCTGAGTCAATGTTGAACATTGTGTAAATATTGTACATGTGAACACGGTAATTACTAAAGACGAGGCTACCTTCTTGTGAGAAATTACAGGTTTGGGCAGTACATCTGCAAGGTTGTTTTTTTTGCCTGCCTCATACACTGAACCACGTCTAGTGAGCTCTGTACTATTGATTGTGCTAAAATCGATATGGTTGATTAACTACTGAGGTAGACTTTCACTTTCTGGAATTGAAATGTTCACCTTTGTGTAGTCATCAGGCCAGTTTGAACTAAACCCATGGCAGCACTATCATTACTACCGGATGTTCACATCAACTATGTGTTCAGCCTGATTGACTAAATGGCACCTTTAAGGATTTTAATTTGCATTGGGAGTTGTCTAGTTTCTTAAGTTCACTTGTTTTGCTTGTTTGAAAGTTAATCATAAGATGAACACATGACCCACTTCCACAGGCCTACAGGGAACTGTCAGCAGAACTGTATGCAAATACCGATAGAGGGCTGATTAACAAAACATGTGTGTGTGTGTGTGGGGGGGGGGGGTCTACTCGTATACATTAGATACTGTTAAAGATGCATGGTCCTTTTAAGCACACCCACATTTCAGAGATAAAAAGGGTGATTTTGAGTGATGGCTTCCATTTGTGATGCTCTCTTCCAACCTCCTGACATGATGACAACAGAACACAGGGTCAGGCCTCCAACAGGGTCCCTGGATCAAGAGAGACAGTATCTCGTTGAATAACACAGCTGCTGCTGCTACTTCTGGTACAATGTTCTCCACATCCAGACTACCTTTCCACTATTTGAACTGCATTATAGAAAAAGAAACTGACTTCTATTATGGTATTATTATTTTATTATTATTATTATTTGCAGAAATTGACACTACTTGGTTAATTATCAAAAACATTTGACAGTATTTGACATTAATAAATACTGATCCTGTCCCCTTTGTTATTGCCACTGCGATAAGTACATTTTCATTGACTTAATAACATGTAAATCAGTACAGAAAATTTTCAACATGGTAATAACTGTTAAACAGAAAGGTAAACGTGAACAAAATCGTTTCAACGAGACAATGTCAAAGTCTCAGCCCCCGTGGTAACATGTGTTGTCTCAATGCAACTTTACTCTTGTGATGAGATCAGATCTCGAGATCACAGTGAACTGACCAGCGTAACCCAGCCCTAAATACACTAAATAGCCCAACAGTTTCATAAAGATCAATGTTCATTAAATATATTATATTAAACATATTAAATAATCAATAGACACTTGCAAAACACAAGACACTTAAAAACAAAAGTCACACTTTCACACATCATTCCTCTTTTAAAGGAGTGTATTGTAGTAACACAACCTGGTGAGAGATTATCACCTCCAGTAGGAGGGCCTTTTAAAAAGGCTTGCATTGCTTTTGAGGCACTGAATGCAAACACGAGCACACTCGTGTTAAAGTGACTTCTTAAAAATACAATGTGCACACAGAGTAACATGTTCAGAGCAAGAAGAAAATGTCTTTGAAGAGAAGGCACTTCTCTGTGGGTCCTTTGTTAAGGAAAAGGACTTTCTAGAGATCATCTTTCTACAACACAGTGGAATGCTTATAGGGATTGGATGTTAATGGAGAGGTCTGGGAGTGGGTGATGGTGGTGGTGGTGGTGATGTGTGTGTGTGTGTGGGGGGGGGTGTTCAGTAAACAGGCCTGTAGAGGATCTGCCCCCCTAGCACCCTGCGTGTCAGCTCCTTCCAGAGCAGCCTGCGCTCCCGCTGCGACCCCTTCATCATGCCGCGGTTCTCCTGGGCACGGCGGGACAGGTAGGGAATGACCTCATTCACCGGCCCGTACGGCACGTACTTGTATACCGGGAAACCGGCCTGGCCTGTGTTCAGAAGAAGGGAAGACATTTCAAGAGAGGATTGGGTGGCAAATGATGACCTGCGTGATTTCACCACACAATCTTGTAAACCCTTTCTTTGAGCTGACATAAAATGGTATTGTTTTTGTTTTCGAGCTAGAGTGGATAAGACATCCTTGGAGGTAAATATTGTTTATCTGTTATCCGTTTCGGCTGACGTCTGAAGGGAACGTCAACATTAGAAATCGGGAACATTCCATGTTGACTGCTTTGAGTTTTTTTGACGCAACTCGTTTTCTGATTGCACAACTTATTATGCACAGTATCTGAGCAGGGAAATGACGTACCTAGTGGGAAACTGATCTGGTCACACATGCCCAGCAGTTGTCCAAAGTAGACTTTATTCTCTGTGGGTGAAAGTCCCATCTCATTCATCCTGGGATTGTGTAAAGAAAGAACACTTTTAAATGCATAGGAATGCCACCAATGACATTCATAACAAAAACCTAATCTTAATCTGCGATGTTAATCTGTGCCATTTTCATGAATCTGTAAGACAACATAACATGTACATGTTCTTTAAAATGACCGTTTGCCACGCACTAACACTTTGTGATAGAGGGCCATTTGCTTTTCATGCTTGTTCAAACAAGTGATGTATTTCTGTCAAACTGGTTTGTGGCTGTTTACAGGCGGAGCCCTCACTTGTGTAGGGTGAATTTCACAGTGTCTTCGTTGTGGGACGCTACCATGACGTTGGCCTTTTTGTTGTGCTCGATCTCTTCCAGCACGAACTCCAAACACCTAATTGGCAGAATGAAAACAGACGTCATCATTATCATTATTAAAATAATATTGCGATCGCCGAGGTACACGGCGGACATGGAGCGACAGATCCCTCCTTACTTGTGGTACATCTGATTGGTGGCCTCATAGTCCGGGTTGATGGGGTCTTCGTAGCCGATCTCCCGCGCCCGCTCTCTCTCCTGGTACATGTAGGCTCCTCGCACCAGTTTGGCCCCGAAGTGCCAGCCCTCCCGCCGCGCCAGCTCCACGTCCACGATGACGTTGTCGTAGGCTTCCTTGACACAGAGAGTCAAAGCAAAACATTGGTTTGGTTCCCCAAAGATCTCCGCGATATCTAATTTGTTCGTATATAGATCACCTTTTTCCCCTTTGAAGTTTTACTGACTGTGAAAGTGTTGAACTTTAGCCAAAGATTGTTTGGAATTGTGTTTTGCTTGCATTGCATCATCATATATTCATCCTCCCCCAAATATAGGCGCTGCAACAATTCTCCAAGAGAAGTCACACTGTTATTGTGTGGGAGAGCTGTTTGTTGACATGCACAGGAATACACTGATCATAGCTGGCGAGGGGCTGTGGTTATATAATGCTCATAAGCCCAACCGCTTATATACAAAACAGGCATAATGCCCATAAAGCCATAATCACATGATGAGAATCTTGAACAATATGGCTTGTGTTTTATTGCCAAGTTTATTGAATTATGTTTAGACATTCTGGTATCTGCCATTTACTGAATGCCCAACAAGAAGTCTAAAATAACACAATAACAGGAGAGTACTATTATAAAAACATAGTAGTACTGTACAACAACTATGCACCAATGAAAACCCCACCTAAAACCAATGTGTGGCACAATACAAATAAATTACAACAGCCCTGCTGGCTGTTTTCTTCTGCGTGCTTTAGGGCAGAGATGGAATGTTGTGAACAGACCACAACCCTGTTGCATTTCAGTTGTATTTGTGAAACCTTTGCAAATGTTATGGGCTGAGAATAGTATGAATGTTTGAGGGTGTTTGGGCTTTCTTTCTCTACGTGACCATCTCAATTATGAACTCACGGCAGTTCATAATCAGTAAAACATTGACACTAAAAAGATACTGCAACACTCAACCACTGTTGATAGTGCAAGAGGCATCTTGGGGGACGTACCTGGAGGGAACCACGGATTCAGCAGTCCTACTATGCTATAGCAGAACTTCCAGGGGAAATGCCTGGGCAGGAAACCAACAACTGAAAGGGGCAGAGTTTCGCCTTGTTTCCTGTTTCATTACGGAGATATTCTACCTTAGAGAAACTAATTTGCGTGAGTGGACAAAGCTTTCAGGAGTGTTAATAAAGTGTATTTCTACAGTGGCTGGTCCACACTGAGTTGATTTGGACCCTTTACAGACACTTGATTACAGTTTACAGCTGCTGGCCGAGTTTGTGTTCGCCAATTACAGATCCCCACCTCCAGCAAGATGATTGGTCAACAAATAAATCCCATCCCATCACCCAGATTTGAGCTCCGATTTAAGAGACTAACCTGGAGGTAACACTGGTAGGTGTTGAAGATGGTGGGCTTCTCTCTGTTGAAGATCCTCTGCATCTCAACGGTGAGACGGCTAATGGCGGGCTGAAAGTACGTCTGCTCCGCGTCCACCATCAGACGAACGCCGTTCTCCATGGCATGCTACGGCACACACATACACCAGCAATTCATATCAATAATAACTAAAGACGATCATCATCACCACCAGCTGCTACAGTACACTGGGTAGGCTGGTGGACATCACAGCTGGTGCTAAAAGAGGGGCCCTTTAACTTGTGCGGTTTATTAAAGAGTTCACATTCGTAATGGAGAACAAACAGCATACATGGCAGAATGTGACAATTCACCTGTAACTTTAATCAAAAATAAAGTGGCGTAGTTTCTTTCTCATACAGACGACTAACCTTGGCCAGAACATCCACACGCTGCAACATCCTCTTCATCTGCTTCTCCTCTTCCACTGTAAACTTTTTCAGCAGAGGCTCTAGCTTTCCGGTCTAAACGGTGAACGGCACAGAACAAATTGATTCAAACCTTTTCCCAAATGCTTTTTCCCAAAGCATTTGTAGTTTTTGTATTTTGTAATCTTTACAACTCTGGAATCTTACCTCCAGCAGATTTAACCTTACCTGTAGATTTGGGACCATCAGGAGATTGGCAATTTCCGTCTTATCATCAATTAAACTATTCCAGTCAAGAAGATCTATAGTACTGGAGTAATACAAGAACATATTTTGAATAAAGATATTGTGTGAAATCATAAAATCGCATTCATTATTGGTAAATAAATACCTATAGAACCTATTCATAATTAGAACCCTACCCCGACGACCCCAGTTTCTCTCCAGTCAACAAATTATCAATGTCATTCTTGGCTCCAACGCCGAGTTCGGTCAAATTCTCCTGAAGACCAAATAGCCAAGGGTTAAAGTTAGTTAAAGCTGCGCAGATGCAATGAGATACTGAAAGGAACGTCAAAGATTCTTTAAATAATGTCGTCCTCGGACCTTCAGCTGTTCCAAATCCAGCGTTTGTTCTAAAGCAGTCATTCCAGATTTTCCTTGCTGTGCAGCGAGGACGTTAAAGAATCGCCTCCATTTCACCAGGACCTCTGAAAACTGGAGCTGTTGGGTAACAGAAACGACTTGACACAAACATATGACCAACCGGTCGTTCAGGGCACTGAGATGAGACAAATACTAGATATAGACAACATTTCATAAAAACAACATGCTTTTTTTGATAAGAATTCACATTGTAGATAAACCTTACGAGAAACTGTGGCCGCCCCAGGGCAGTCATTTTAATTGCAGAAAATCCATCTACAGAACTTCCACCTGAAAAAGTGCCAAAGAAAAAGGTGAGTTGCACAAAGCACATGGATTTCAGTTCATATTTGTGCACACGAGCGTTTATGTGCATGGGCTGTATCATTCCGCTCACCTTCATATAGGACTAAAGAATATTTTGAAATGCAAAAATTCAAAAGCGTTATTTTGTGCCTGTCCCGACACATCCATGTGCCTGGGTCAATATAGTTACATATATATAATATAGCGCATGATATAGTTGTATAATATAGTTGCGGATGAGGTAGTGCAGTGAATTAGTAATACAGGAATGTGTTTTCACTCAGATCGTCAGCTTGTGTCATTATAATATGCTGCATAACAACCACAGCGACAGCTCAAACATTAGGGCGATTGTGAGTTGAATGGAAGTAGAATGACGTTCATCCAGCTAGGCTATACTCAAATTGTGTTACAAAAAAAAAAGGTGTCATCTTTGTTTCAGGTAAAGTGTTTCTCTGAAAGAAGACCTGCACTGAAAACGAAACCAAAAAAAAAGTGTATACTTTGTCGTACCGGAGGCTCTGATGCAGTTAATGAATGTCTCCATCTGGTTGTCACACTTGGATTCATCGGCGTAGAAGTACGTTCGGGCACTGATGACGCCCCCGCGCCGGTCGCTGAACTGACGGTGGGCCTTGTACTTTTTCTCCCTTTCATTATCTGCACTCAAAACACAACTCAATAAACACATGTAAACGTGTGTTCATGTGTTTATCACCTGGCCTCCAACAGGCCACTACAGGGTCTGCTTTGGTCCTCACGCCATTGGTGATTTCACTGTGTTCTGATATTCTTTATTTCCTTTCCTTCTTTTTTTTCCCTAATTTTAATTGTATTTGAATTCTAATATAAGGAGGGGAAAGGAATAATAAGGAAAGAAAAATAAATAAGAACGCATAACAGTGAAATCACCTAGGAAATACAACATTCACAAGAGTGATACCAGCATAACACAAAGTCATGTCAGAAAAGGCAGGTCACAGAATCCCACACACAACACCAGACACTTTCTATCGTAATGTGTCTCCACCCACACGCAACTTCACTACATGCAGCTCAGGTTTCCCCAGCCCCTTAAACCCCCTCCACCCTCAAGATATCCAGAACAAACCAGTCCCAGCCAGTCTCATGCTATACATATTCACAGAGCCAGGGATACCGACAACACTGCATATTTGCATTAAGGTTGGTAAAGGGTTGTGATATATTGGTCTCAATGAAAAGAGTAAAGAGTAGTAAAAAGAAAGTAAAGAGACCCTTCTGCCATGGTTAAACTCTTGTTATACAAATGTAAAAAAAACAAGTACTGTGGTCAAGCTCTTGCACAAGGAGGCGGATGTTTGCCGGTGCTGCAACAAATGAATTATGCATTGTTTTGATCAGATCCGAATAAAAAGCAATACATGGACAACATTCACAATTCGGATTTACTTTGTTTAGAAACACACAAACCTGGACTTTCTTTCTCTGCCTCAGATACACACGAGCTGAAAGACAAGAAATACTTCACATCAGAACCACATTGCAGAAAACATGTAAAGACAAATACTGCACACAAAGCGCACAATTGAATGTGCACATCCACTTTGGACACTTTACCTGCACACTAAGTATATCTTAAACATTATATTATACAAACATTCTTTTTTTTTATACAATCATTTATTTTTCCATTTTTGTTTTCAATGCATTATGCCTTTATTCTCACTATGTGGCTGACCGTGCCTCGTCGTTAGATTGTAATTGCACATTTGCTTACACTGCACATTTGATAATAAAACCACTCCAACTTTGCTTCAAAGTGACTTTGTCTCAAGGGGGGGTTGATGTAAATATCTGCTCTCCCAGTTGGAGGCCAACAGGCCAGGCCCCCTTACATCTGTTGGGCTGCACATTTCTCTGCATGCCCACTTTCAAGAAATGTGTAACATGAGAACAGTTACATGACTGGGACAGGCAGAAATCCAGTAGACTTACTTTGTATTAACCTCATGGCTTCTTCTTCTTCACTATTTCTCCCCGACACCATTCTTTATAACTGATTAATGTGTTGATTTAAAACCTGGATAACCTGGGTTCTAAAATGTATTTGCATAATGACATATGGTTATTACAATAATAATCCTTAGTAGTTCTTATATGTCCATAATTGTACAGCAGGGGGTTACATAACAAGCGCAATCCACCAATCAGCATAAAGGGGTGTATCCCAGGCCCTCTCCGTTCAGTGTTTGTTTACAATTGGTTTTAGGTTTTATGCCTTTTTATAAGCACCATATAAAAACAGAGTAGGGCCTAATCATTTATAAGAATACATTTTTTCCCTTTTTTGTGCTTTGGTTTTGTGTTTGGTTAAGCAATATTGTCATTTCAGTGTTTTAAATACTCGCAATCGCAGTGCATCTTCGTGAGCGGTATAGTTTGACCAGTGTTCAATTTGTAATGCCGTTTATAAATGTTATAGACACAGCCGCACGTAGATTATAACATTATTATACCATATGCCAGTCAGACTCAATGCGATCAGCACTTACTCCATTTCTTTCTTCTCTGCCTCCTCCTGTGTTAAATCCTCTTCGACACTGTAGTCAAGAACGGCCCCTACACCAAAAGCCTGATTCTTCCGAATCAAAGGTTTGATAGACTCGTGGTCTTCTCCAGCCACAAACTGACCGTAGAAGGTCATCTTCATCAGCTTCTCAAATAGACGCTGGCCAAAGACCTTCTTACTCAGATTCATCAACTAACAAAACAACAACGACCACAACAACACAAATTAGGATAGGTCTAATTAGCCTATAATACACACATTTAAATGTATAATCATTTGAATGGATCTTAAAGAGAATCCTTCAACATGAAGGCGTATGATATCAACAACAACAAGTAAACAACTTACCTCCTTGTTTTTGTCAACGAGAATATCAAATGTACATAATTTGAAGACGAGGAGACTTCTGAGCAGTTCAATGTTGTCTTTGCTTCTGTATGCTTCTTTTGTGTTATCAAAATCAATTTTAACCTTGCATGGTTGAGCATTCGCGACATTTTTAGTTTGACTTATAAACTCAACCTGAACCGGTTTCACAACTGCGTAATCTTCGCTTGGTGGCGCTTTTGACTTATCCTTTGGTTGAGTGGATGCCGCCGTTGACCGAAGCCTGCCGGACGAAAGTCGTATCTTGTTTATGTTGTCCTTGTTGGCCCTAACAAGGGCCGTTGTGAGTTTGGTGTACGACATTCGTTTAAATATAGAGTATATCGCAGATGTCCTGTACAGATGTAATTTCATGAACACGGTCCGGAACAACTGCTTCTTCAGCCTCCCTGGGTCTGACACATAGTGAGCGATGAGGCAAAAGGCGGTTGCGATAAATGTCCGCCTACATTACGTGATTGGTGGACTGAAAAATGTGTTCCGCATTCTGGACCAATGCGAAGAAATGCAAAAAGGTATGTGCAGTTGGTGCCAGTTTATCACAGCTCAAAGCTCCATGGTTTGACCCGTATGAGTGACTTTATATGTAACTTTTTACTTTATTTAAAATTTAAGAATTTATTTGAACTACTACCAGATAGGCGTACCAGGCGAAAATAGCACCTTGTTTATATCTCAGATCGATTGGATAATTATGTAAATTGTACCTAACCCATGGATGGATGTAGTAGGACTTTATGATGTAAGGGGAGTATATTTTATAGTAGCGCCTCTCATTTTCACCACTAGATGGTAGTAATAGACTTTCATTTTGTGGTATTAGGTTTACGGTGTGTGTAAATACAGTGTTTGATTCAGATTTTGGTTCTGATCTGTAACTATGGACAACAACGGTGCTGAAATGAACAAGAAAACGACATAAAGATTCACCAAAAGGAGTGCGGTAGCCCTACACATTAGTACTATTTATTTAGCTTTTTAGAACAATATTTACGAATAGGCCTTTACAAACAGGGAATTTTCTGCATTTTATAAAGCATTATTTTAATAAGGCCTAAGTAACCTATGCATAGGATTCATCAATAACCAAAAGCGCAGAATTGCCTTCTTACAAAAACATATTACCGGTCTCAAACTGTGGCGTTGTTAGGCCTAGGTCTACCTAATAGATTGGTCTGATTGTTTGTTGTTTCGATGTGAACAAAATATCAAGATACACGCAGAGTCGGAGCAATAACGGGAAAGGCCGCGAGAATAAACATTAGCCTATATTACTTGCCACGCCGCCTGCACAAGGGGGCGAGCTTGGACTGATGCTCCCCCTAATGCAATTAGACACATATTATTTACGAAGTATTCATTTCAATGCATAATTTCACAAGTAGTAGAGAGTATAAACTGATATTTGACCAGTACTTTATTTTTTTTTACCAAATATAATGTTATTATAAGTAGGGCCTAAGCCCAAATCAACGTGTCTTTATGTGTAGAATTCATGATGAAAGCTGCTATTTTTAATTGATCTGTCGCGTATTTATGTTGTTGACGAATTAACTAAATGGATTAAAGTCGTTATCGACGGTCACTGCAAAATTCATAGCCTGCCCCCAGCCGTCAGAGACTATAGGCCTACATAGTTTGCCATAATATATTTAGTGAAGTACAGTGCGCGATGTAGCTTGAATCACGAGGATGAATATGGAATGTATTGTATTAATATCTTAAGTTAAATGGTGAAACTGCAGACTTTCTGCGAGTGCAGTTAATTTGCATATCAATTAGGTCTACGTTGAAAATCATCCCCGAAAGGGTTACATTTTCGAAAGGGGCAGGGCCAAAGACTTGACGGAGAGCCCTGTTTAGCCCAGTCAACAATAGAAGGGGTGTGGCTTGTTTCAGAGGGGTGAGCGGCTAGGATGAAAAGGGAGTATTCTTAACCCTGTGAGACCAAATGAGGTAGCTCCTCGGACTGCTTGACTGAACGCATCAGTATGACGTTGTCGGGCTACAGGTGCTAGTAGGGCGGGACCCAACAGACGGAGAATAGGGAGAGGATCACTCGAGAGAGAGAAAAAAAAGAGGCTCTGGCGATGCATGCACAATAAACACCGCTGCAGGTACGCGTCTAGCTTTCTATAGCTTGCTGTCTCACGTCGGGAAGACCCGTCTCCTTCCCTGGAGACATTCACTCTCTCCTCCACAATGTCTGGCGGAGATGTCCGTGTTCTCCGCCAAGAGGCTGGGCAGGAGAGCCCGAGGATGCCGGCCTGGAAACGAGAGATCCTCGAGCGAAGGAAAGCTAAAGGTAGCGGGTCTGGGGGAGCAGGTGCCGTAGCCGAGGCTTGTCCATCTGGGAGCTCACAGCGGGTTAATGGTAGCGAAGCCACGGGAAACGACAGTGGCCTCAAAACAGACAATGGGACGAGTGCTGCTGGGTCCAGTAGGGGCTACACGATCACCACGGCCAACCAGCACTTCGGAGGCAAGCGTGGCACCCTCGCATCTCCAGACCTATCGCCGTTGAAAACAAACAAAGACCCATGGGTGTCTGCTGGTGATCTCCACGACACGGCGGAGACCACGGAGAAAGAAGGCGAAGGACCAGAGAGCTTGGTTCTACATGACAGTTTGGGCCCTTTGCAGGAAAACCCCTTCATCAAACTGGAGAAGGAAAGGAAGAGACGACAGGACAGAGTGAACGCGGCTCGTCCCGTCCAGCACATATTAGAACTGTACGGCAGCGTTCCGGGAATTCGGACTATTCGTGCAGAGAATATCATAATAATAGAATCCGACCCAGAATACTTTCAGGAAGCTGGGTCTAAATTGCAACAAAATGGTGTCAGTAGTTATAGCTCCCTTAACGATCTCTTGGACCGGAGAGGGAGTGCAGTAACTGAGATAAGGGCCAGGGAGGTGGTCATTTATGACACCACATTAAGTAAGAGCGAGGAGAACCTTAGCACTCTGGGCCGTAACGATTATGATTTCTCGCCCTATGACACGGAGGAGGGACATGGCAGGGTGAGCCGGATGCTTCAGAAGTTTGACAGCAATTATGGAAAACTACAAAAGAAGTCCCAAAGCACGGATGACCTGCTGGGCCTGGACTCCATCCCCGGTAGCCAACATAGGCCGCGACCCAAGCCACAGCCAGACCTGGTGCCAAAGCCCTATGCGGTGCACCCCCAACCAGGCTCGCCGGTTCGCAACCTGGGCAAGACCTACTCTCTGGCTGCCTTCCAGACCGGCGGCCACCAGTCTTCCAGGCCAAAGCCCCAGCCAACCGCCACCGTCTCCTTGAAGGACGAGGTCACGTCAGGACCGCCCCCGTCGGGACCCCCGCCATCAGAACCACCCCTGACGGGACCACCCCCGTCGGTGTCTTCCTACCGCCAGCGCTTCGAGGACAGCGGGGCCGATGTCAACCACCGAGACGAGACCAACGGGGCTCCTCAGTCCCCCAGGCCCGCCAAGGAGAGGGACCGGGAGACCTCTGGGGAGTCGTCCCCAAAACCCAAGGTGCCACGCTCCCCGGACCCCCGCCGGGCCGCCGGGGCCGAGTCGCCAACCGGCGCCGCCTCTCCCAAGGCCCACCGGTCCCCCGGGTTCGAGATCCGGCCCACGGCCAAACCGGACCTCTCCTTGATCCCCGACGGTGACTCGACTGCCAGGGCGCTCGCGAACCTGCGCCTGCAGTCTCGGAACTCCTTCACCGTCATACCCAAACGCCATAACCCCCCTCCGCCCTCCTCGCCGGCCAGCTCCTTCCCCAAGCAGCCCCCCGCCCAGAGGGCAGACGAGGAGCCCCGAGTGCCAACGGCCCACGTCCCCGCCCCCGCTTCTGTCCCGCCACCGACAAGACCGACGGAGGAGGAGGAGGAGGATGTGATGGTGAGGCCATCGCCCAAACCTACCACCACCAACACCACCTCTAAAGCCCCCTCTCCTCCTCGTCTCGTGCCGACCTCCCCCTCTCCCCCTCCAGCCGTCTCACCTCCTCCGTCCCCCGTCCCGTCTGTCTCCCCGCCGGCCCTGTCTCCGGTTCCGTCTGACCCCGACCCGGTGCCCAGCGACCCGCCCGCCGCCGCCGCCGCCGACCTCGTCGGTGAGGTCCTGCCGGTGACTAACATCGATGACATCGAGGTGGACCGCCCCCCCGCCCCCAGCCCCATGATGCAGAAGACCAAGGGCAACACGTTCAGGGTGGTGCCCAAACGCAAGGCGGAGTCCCAGTCGCCCACCACCACCACCAACACCACCACCACAGACTCCCCGGACCACCCTCCAGATCCCACCTCCTCCTCCTCCGGTGGGGTCCAGCCGGGCTCCACTACACCCGCCACCACCCAGGCTCCTTACTCGCACCTGGGCACGCTGCTGAAGAAGCGCTACCCTGCGGCGGACGAGATTGAGGTCATCGGCGGCTATCTCTCTCTGGGGAAGTCCTGCCTGGTCAAGACGGGCTCATCAGGCAAGAAGGTAAGACGCAACCCTTCTTCTTCTCTGGTGTCGCCGGTGTCTCATGGGTGGACGTCCACTTCCTGTCTAAAGGGAGGAAGCAAATGTGTTCATGGATTTCATGCTTCACAGGGCATCATCAGCGTTGTTGTGAGGGCAGCGTCAAAACAATGACATGGGAGGGTTGGAAGAAGTCAGCTTCTTTATTGTCATATCTTTCCCAATAGACAGGTTTTGTTTAAACACACAAGGGATGTGTAGCAATGCTGGTGTTGAGTGTCAGCCTGATAACAGGCTCTTTAGGGTCAGAAAATCCTATACACCCTGTAATACCATACATCTGAGCTCAAGAAACATTGAATTGAATATTAAAGACAGCGGAAACTAAAAACATTAACAAAATAAGAAGAGAGAGACGACATTTCAGGCAGTAATGATTTGAGCTTGAGATGACCGCAGTATAGTCAATGCAACAAGTTGGTTTGGAAGTTTGAATAGTTGTTAAACCCATATTTGCACAGACCTGGAATGGTTAGGCTTATCAGCAGAAAGAATGTGGATATTGCTGCTGGTGTTATTGTTGTTTGACGTCTCTTACTGGGAATTAGCTATATAGTAAATTCCTTTTTTTACATAATATTCCTAATACCGGAGCTGCTTTTCTTGTGGATTAGATGGTATATTTACAGTACACTGACTGTTTCGTCTGACACACGTCTGTCAGACAATCTTATCAAGTCTGTATCTCCAGGCTTCAGACAGAGTCTGTATCTCCAGGCTTCAGACAGAGACGTCTTTACTGCTGGGAGCGCTCCCGGATAGGCTACTGCCAGCGAGGAATACAACTATTTCCCCTGTATTCTCTGAGAGAAAGCGGTTGACCTGAACTCCGTTTTCTGCCTTCTTCTGAACCACAAACAGCCTTTTTTTCAAAACAATGTATGCTGTGGTGTAAAACACAATATAATCATACCACCTGCAACCGGCAAAGAAGTCAAAAGTTCCTTGTACGACCAAAGCATACAGTGTGCTCTGGGTGGGTGCCTACAGATTGTCTGTTGACCTTTTAGGTGTTCTATGAGGTGTTCACATTTGGACCAATCACCCGCTCCCAAGCTGGGCAGTGCCGCTACTTTGCTGTTCCCATTGAACTCCATTGAGGCACACCTCTGCTGATAGTGATTATGTTGAGACTGCTGGCGGCCCTTCAATCTAGGCCAGTGTCTCTCCTGTTTCCCTCCAAAGACCTTGGCGAGGTGCGATCCCTGTGGCCGCGCCACCCCCCATAATCCTTCACTCTATGCCAGCGTAACACCACAGCTTCTCAGTAGCCAACAAAAGCAGGGAACATATTTAATGATGGTGGAGATGTTATGTTCCCCGCCTAGCCCCCTGCTTTACAAATTGTAGATGATGCGATATCAGAAATGGTCAAAATAATAAATGAGTTGCAATGATTATTGTAATTTCTTAAAGTATTTATGATCATTATTAAGTTTGACCTGAATGCATACTCTACAATTACTGCATACTCTACTGCTACCGATCATCAGAAAGACATTTCAGTAAATAATAAATGCACAGTACTGTTATGAGGCTATTTGTTTTCAAAGTGCCTAATAGTTTTATACAATATTTGTGTAAATGACTTGGTCCCATTTACTGTTAAACTTTCAACGTGTGTGTGTGTGTGTGTGTGTGTGTGTGTGTGTGTGTGTGTGTGTGTGTGTGTGTGTGTGTGTGTGTGTGTG
>JAOPJO010000118.1:8074585-8088975 GCA_027123675.1 Molva macrophthalma | reverse complement strand
ACGAGGCTTTAATTATCCCATACGCCTTTTTATTCTGAAGGTACAACGGGGGTTTCTGGGAGTCGGGTTACCACATAAGCCAGGTAGGTAGGCACAAACACATAATATCATTTTTTCGATTTTTAATTTTCCACTTTTAAGACAATCTTGCATCAAGTGTTCATCAACATTTGTCTTGTATGTGTGTCAAGTCTTAATCCAAGATACATCTTCCCAAAAACATTTCATAATCGTTCAATCTCTCTTCATAATCCAAAGGCAACTGCAAACGTAGACTGTAATGCCAACACAATGTTTTGACACTGGATACGAGTCGTACAGTAAAATGATTATGAACCGGTAGAAAACCTGGAGTCATTAAAATTCCAAAGTTTCCTAACATCAGTGTGTAAAACATGGACTATGAAACAATCATACAGGGAATAACATCACTGGCCTACAGCATCTGAAGCACAACCATACACAATGAAGCCACTGATCACGGTGGTCACATTTTACATTGATAATAATTTAAATGAAAAGGTGTAATGTGTACGATTTTGTGGAATATAGCGGTGAGGTTGCAGATTGCAATCAACTGAATCTCTATAGTTTCATGGGATTATACACTAATTAAAACATACTTACGAATGTTATATTCAGTTTCTGCAAAGTCCGTTACGCTAGAAGCCACTCAATTCTACACACTGCACCTTTATAAAGAATACTCTTATACTAAATATATAAGAGCCACTACTAGCAATAGTGAAATGTGACCAGTAAAGGCACACGTGGGTTGTGACACTTTAATTGTATCCCTTGACCAGATAAGACAAGACAAAATTAAAAAGAAAGAAAACACAACCAAACAGAAATGTGAACTTCAAAACATACACATCCCAGCTTACCTAAAGTGCGTGTTTAATCGATGAACAGATCAAACGCCCCCCCCCCCCAAGCCAAGGGACTCATCATACCACCCACATGCGGCCCTCTCTCTCCTCCTTTAGACTATAAATAATCCTGGACCTGAATTGTCAAAATGTAAGGGTTTCATAGCTTGGCCTTTGGTGTGGACTCCAGCAGTGTCCTCATGTCCAGCAGGGCCGTCTCCACGGCCTGCACCATGCGCCCCGTGTCCGTCTCTCGGCACGTGTTGAAGGACGACACGGCCAGGTTGACGTGCTTGTCCTTGGGGTTGTAGCACACGCCGTAGCCGTCCTGCACCACGGGCCCGAAACACATCACGCAGTCCGACCTCGCTGGAACCTGGGCGTGGGATACGTTGGATAAGACGATACACCCATGTCATGAAAAGCTTTTCCATTAACAAATATAGATAGAACATAGAATATAGGATTGAACTTGATTTGACTGAAAGCATGGTGTGTTTATATTCCACTAATACATTGCATGTATTATTTTCATACCTGGCTAGTAGACATTTTAAAGTGCATGGCCACAGCATAGTTGGGGTCGGTGAAGATCTCAGGTAGCGACACCTGTTCCTCGATGGCCTGCAGCTTCAGGCCCAGGAGATGACGGTCTACGGCTTGGCCTTGAATCGCCTGCGGTGATAGAAGGGGTGTGTGAGTATGGTATGAAAGTAAGGTGTGTGTTGATTAGAGGGACCTATGGGGGCCCCACCACCATGGCGGTCTATACACGCAGAAAGAAACGTAACGGTCTCAGCGTTGGCCAGCCATGCGACCGACCGGCGTGTGGTACAGAAGTGTAAATCTTGAAGCCACTACAGCTATAAAGACCTAGGTGTGTATTCCCTGCACTTCACGGAAGCCAGGTTACTTGCTTCTATATGCAGCCTTGCATTGTACCATCCTGCTTAGCATGTGGCCAGTATGCACATCGCTTCTGTAGTGCGGGGGTGAGGCATAAATCTATCATCTTGGGGGGGGAAATCCAACGTTATCACCAGCAGTACTCACCATTTCAGTGTAAGACCGGTGGGCCTTTACCGCTCGCTCCAATAAAGCCACCTTTTCGGTGTTCTTTTCAACAGAGAGAAGACAGAATGTCATTCATAAATCTGTGGTAGGTACACGTGTGTTTAACAGTATAAACGAAAACCGCCATTCCAAACTCGATATCTGAATTACAAACAAGATAGCATAATACACTGGGGTAGGCTCGCGAGTGTGACAACACCTCTAGGAAGGTCCAATAATATAGTAAGATAAGACCGAGTAACATCTCTTCCTGTTGCATTACAATAACACAATGATGCCAGAATGTGGATATTTACAACACCAATAAGCATCAATCCAAATAAGGCATTAGGATTTCTGCTAAAAACGTAAATCCTTTTTTAGATTTATATTGTTAATAAAGAGCAAGACCGTAGTTTTGAACCCTAAACGACCAGACCTTTTTCCCGGGGTCATCGAAAGCCTTGGCGAAGTTAGAAGAGTCCATTGAAGCAGAGCGTATGGTGTCTGTGCGACCCAGTCTGAACATACGCAGAGAGGCGCTCTCATAGGTGGAACAGGACGCCTGGTGAAGCCTTCCAAGAGAGACATTAGAGACAGGGAAACAGAGAGGGAGTAAGCGAGGTGCTCAGTGGTGTTTTACGGCAAAGGCCAAACCCCACCATTGAACCATGTGCCGCCATTGAAGTAGGACCACATGGGCCCCTGTGGAGATGAACGTTTGGAATACAAATTCAACACTTTCATTTTGGGTTTTTAAAAATCCGTCATAAGGGTTATTTTCTTCATAGAAAGAAGAAGAGTCTAATACCCAAATACAATCGAGATATTATTCAACATCAATGGTATTCTTGTGCAAGTGTGACTGAACAACAGAGTTTGCAACCCCTCCCTCCCCACCACACTGCTGTAAACCTGGCACAAATCAAGAACGTGTACAAACTTCATATATGTAGTAGTGTGACAGGGCTAAACACTACTTCGGATGTCTTTTTTCCTTTTTATTTTGTCTTGACTATGTTTATGTATGTATCTTGTGGGAAAATGAAAACGGCCTCATCATCACAAACTAAGATTCTGGAATGTCAAGTCAAAGTCATTCTCCAAGTCAAATGACAGTTCATCACTTGAGTCTGAAATAATTGAAAAGCCTTTTTGGCAACAGAGTGGGTTCATAAAGCGTGTGTAAAGTGGATCCGATAAAAGAAAAAAGAAGCCACATTGCTACTTTGAATACAAACACACTTCCATGTGCACACACAGCCTCACCGATAGTATGCCAGCTGAAGTCCAATCTGAATGAAGGCGTCTGGGCTCATCTTGAAGGACTTGGGGAGGTTTTTCCCAAAGTGTTTGAACACCAGTACTTTGAGGTCTAGATTCTGGACCATCCTGGGGGCAAATAAATAAACAATCTTCAGGGGCCTCCTTCACAGAAAGGATTGCCACAGTGCATAACCATATGCAATTTTAAACATCAATTTTAAACATTCATTCTAACCTAGGACTGTATAAAAAACAAAAGGTGTTGAAATACCATAGCCATCGCTCAGTAGTGAGTGAAATGCTCTGTGAAATATCTGTTCTGGTTGACTTCGTGCCTACCTCTGTATGCCATGATTTTAAATTGTATACTGCCCCTCGCTAATTTCTTCTTTTTTTTTTTAGATTTAGTTTTTTGCATTTTTAATGCTTTTATTACAGAGATAGATAGGAAGGTGTGGGAGATAGAGGGGGAGACATGCAGCAAAGGACCACGGGCAGGAATCGAACCCGGGTCGCTGCGGTAAGGACTAAGCCTAAATGGTACGCGCTCTACACGGTGAGCTACCGGGGCGCCCCCCCTCGCTAATTTCTGACCAATCAGGGCATCGCTTCCCTGTCCCTGTCAATCACCTTTGTGCACACAGCGTTATCATCCATCATGTTGTTTATTTTCAAAAACGTATCCCTCTTCTGCTCTTTTCCACTCTCTCTCTCTCTCGTTACAACCCTCACATCTTTACCTACAGCAGGTTTAACCAAATAACCTCGTACATTGTACGGATGGACACCCGAATCTCGTTTTCTATCCATTAGAATGACCTGGACGGCGAGGAGTGCCCATCTTACGTGTTGAGGTGGTGCTTGGCCTCCTCGATGTGCCTCCGGATGCCGGGCGTGATGTTGAAGTGTAGCCTGCGGGGCGCTGGCAGGGGAGCCGTGGGAGAACGGGCAGCGTCCGCCTTCTTCCTGCGAAGCGACATGTTCACGTTGACGACTCACTCGTGGTCTATCTGAGGTGAGAACATAGGCTGGGAGAAGGTCGTGAGCTTCACCAGATATATCCCATCTACCGAAACATAGTCTCCCAAGCCAGACTTTAGATGAATAATCTAAAGTCTGCTGATAAAAAGAGCTCAGCCAGCACCGGTAAGCTTTTCCCGGTGGAAGGACAACAACCTGGCCGGACAATGACGAAAAAATGTAAAAGGTGTCTGTAAAGGTTTTAAATCAACACTGTGTAGACTAGTAGTAATACATGCATTCAAATCCCCTAACAAAACACGTTGTGAACGTTCACCGCTGTTCCAAACTCTAATTTGCGGAGCTTCACCTGGGGAGCAGTCAATGTTACTGGCTGAAGTATAACGCCACTGTGTTTGACGTTTTTCCTATACTTTGCCCATTAACGCTCATACTCAATGACTCGTACTAGCTAAAAAAATAAGAATCACAACACACATCAGTTGGTCTTGGCAGTAACCATGGGGATAACACCTCCCCCCCGTCTTAGGCAAACTCTCTAAACCAAGAGTACGGGTTCCTTTCAACTTTACTTAGGTATATTTTACAACATGGAACTGTATTATAGTTTGGATTTAAGGACTTTACTCACGTGTATTCTTCAACATGGTCGATCAAGGCCACTATGGGGGGGCCTTCTGCAGGGGCGTGTTCATAGGTGAGGCCACACATCCCGTCCTCTCCAAGAATAAACTGGCAGAACAAAACCATTAACCAAGAAGTTATGGTACAATGTATGAGGTTTGAGCGACCGGACCAGTGTGAGAACACGACAACTAATCTCTGCCCAGGTGGGATTTCCAGTTTAGCATACACTAAACTGTTTAGCATGTCTATTTTAGTCCTGATGTTATGTTCATCCAACTGAAGCAAGGATTAAAACATAACAATGTGAGCAAACTATATAGTGATAAGTACTAGCTTTCATGAGGAAGATAGAGCACAATGTAAAATTGTGCAAAAAATGCAAAATTGTAGTGCTCTATGAAATGTGATGGTCATGAGGTTGGTGAACATGCATGTGGGAAAAAATGTAACAGCCAAGCAATTGTTTTTAATATGTAGAATTTCTACCTGCCATATGGTCAAATCTATCCACCATTGGCTGGTAGCAGGTGTTCATTTTGGACGTGTGTGTGTGTGTGTGTGTGTGTGTGTGTGTGTGTGTGTGTCTCTCACCTGCAGTGTTTTGTCGAACCACCGATTGCCACTGTGCAGATGGCTGCCTCCCCCATGGAGCATCTGTTGCGCCGCGCCGCTGTGGTACGTCTCTCCCGGTGCATGAGGGGAAATGGAGTCCAGACTCAGTGTGAAAATGCTCCTCTGGATGGCTTGCACCGATTCCTTGTTTGTCTGATCTGGACGTGAAAAGAAAAAACATGGAAAAACCGTATGATCATCTGATAATATTGTACAATTAGACAAATCGGATTGATGATTAAAAGCTGGGAATTATTTACACCTTTTCCCTTTCGTAACGTAATTATTCGAACCAACCTATTTCGACGGTGCTCAAAGAGGCTTCGAACATATAAAAAAAACCTGATTAAGAACAGATTATAAACCTCTGTTGAACAGTCTGGAGGTAAATTACAGTTAAGCCACAGAAGCGCTATCTGGACAATCTCATAAAGGTATTCCCGTTCCCATTTACGTTTGTTTCATCACAAGTCTGTTTTTTTAGAAGTACTGCTGACGGTACGGCCTGGGATTGGTCCAGCTTGATTGCATGTCAATTAAGAACTCTCCCTGACAAGTAGACAGTTCTTGACCCAGTGGATCAACGCTGCCTCCCTGACTTTCCATATGGAAACTACATCAGCAGGCCTCCAGTCGCTGGTATGTTTCCGCATACTGCCGTGCTAGACTGCCGCTCGGCTTACCCTTGATGAGCTCCAGGTAGGCCTCGCCCCAAACGTTGCGGTCCTGGGAGGTGAGAATACCCACGGGCTCCTCGCTGCTCTGTGGCGAGGAGTCGCAGATCTTCTGCAGCTGGTTGAACAGCTGGTCCTCGCCCAGCGGCGTGCCCTCACTGTTGTACACATCCAAAGTGAAAAACTGATTCACAGAAAGGGAATGGAGAAAGATGTAGAGATCATTTAATGACGTTCAGATATCAACTAAGTAAGTAAAAAAACAACATTTTCAAGAACATCAACCGATCAATTTACTTAGGTAGTAGTTAGTCGATTACAGTTAATGCTTGCTATTATCAATTTGTTGAATAATTATAACAATGTGCATGAGTGGCATTAATGAATCCATGATTTGAATGAAAATCACGGTGATTGCCCTTCACTTTTTTTTGTTCATTCCCTGTCATTAAAAATTGTTGCGCAAGACAAGCCACTCGGGTTATCTCCCCCACCTGATTGTTGTGTGCCACCACCATGTGCGTGGAGGGCGTGGTTCCCTTGGCGTGGTTGACCACTGAGTCTCTGTGTACGCCGGGCACGCGGCAGGAGGACAATAGCTGGTAGTACTGGTTCATGCACAGAGGCCTCCGGCCCATGTACTCCACGGGCAGCGTCTCGCTGCGGGACGAGATCACCTGACGTTAGGGACGGCTATGTATAGTGATTAAAATAATGATCCATCAGGTCAAGATCATTGTGATCCATAATTTAGATAAAAAAATAACAAACTGAAATGACGTGTTGAATAGTCTTTGACAGCTAACGTGTAATTTTGTTTTAATATTCAGCTTCAGCAGAATGTGCTCAGAATGTCCTCAGAATGTCCTCAGAATGTCCTCAGAATGTCCTCAGAATGTCCTCATAAAAAGAAGACAGTGAAGCGTTTTGCTTTGTCTTCACAAATGTAGGACATCGCTTTGGGCCTTGTAATCAGTGATATGCATTATTGCCATTGTTTTTGCTAATCAATAGATAGATTCATTGACAATGAAAATAATTGTTCTTGCCTGAATAGTAAATGAATTAAGTGTGCAAAGAAAATATTGATACTCACTTGTCAATCTGTGTCTTGAAGTCCAAAACCCCAGCAATCAATTTGGCGGCATGCCTGGGTAGAGAGCACTTTAATATTTAATATTCTATTTTAATATGCATTCATTCATAATTATTCATTCATAAGTTATATTTTTGGGGATATAATTGTATCAACATCGCTAGTAATTGTTGTTTTCTACAACATAAAATGCATATTAAAGTAACACGCCAGCATGGTGATTTACATCAAAGCCAATCAGGCATAAGCTATTCAAATATGACACATTTTATGTGAGTCCATTTTCAAACCTTGCATGTTACTTTTTTTACGTAGTTACTGCATTGGTTATATTTCGACATGATCCACTGCCACCATTACTGCAGCCCCCTTGCTGCGAGGGACTGATTGTAATGGTGCTCATAGCAGCTGGGGTAATATGGCCCAATGAATTGCACCTTCTGTGTCTTTACCTCAATTGTCCCTGCTTGTCGCGGAACTCCAACCGGGGTAGCAGCAGTCCAGGGTTGGAGTGGATCACTACAGGCAGTCTGTAGTCCAGATAGGCACACTGCACCCACCAGTCAGACAGCTGGACAAATAACAACAGCACAAGAGTTTGAGTTCTTCCAAAACTGAAATGAAGCCAAGGCACAAGGTCATTTTCCAAAAATAAAAATGTAAACCAGCTTTGAATGTTGAAATATTTCAAGAGTAGCAGGTTAACTCTTACGCTTACACTAACTCTTTTGTAAAATCTTCAAATATTTTCATCTTTTAGATTTGGAACATGGGCCAAATCTATATAGATACAGGTTATCCATTCCATATTCATCATCGAAATCTACAGGACATTGTTGAGAGCAGCATCATGACAGGCAACTAGAAGTGTTATTTGTCTAACAAATAGACAAATTATGTTTGTACAGTTCTGCATACAAAGTTTTGTTTGCATAACCCGTGTAAACAAAATAAAAAAAGCAACATAGTAGCAATGTGGGTCCTGCATATCAATCATGAAGTGAATCCATATACTTCAAAGTCATTGTGTGTTGCACGTTGTACTGTATTGTTTTTCACACTGGCCAATTGCCTTGTGTTGTCTGTTCGGCCTTAATTCATCACCATGAGTCTAAAATGTTCCCGTGGTATTGGCAATGCAGGCGCTAGTTATTCCGAACTGTAGCCGTGTCCCAAAGCCTCAGCTGCTGCAGCCTTCCTCGGGCATGTCCTTGGTTGCATCGTCCTATGAAGGTGCCTTTGTCCCATATAAATTAGACGGGCTAGCAAGGCTGCAGCCTACTGTACATAGATAACTTCTATGAAGATGATAGCGTTGTACCGTTTCTACATTTTACAAACGGACACATTTCACACATTGCAGACATGTATTCATCCTCTCAAAAACTTGGCGTAACATTGCATTGATCTTTTTTTCTTAATAAACCATAATAAAGTATAAGTTAGCTATGCTAACTTTATACTTAATAGCTAGCTAACAAATGCTTTATATTCTTCTTATTCAAGTGATACATTTATTCTAAATGGATGGTTTTCCTGTATTGCTGTATACAAGGGTCATCTTTATTTGGGATTTATTTGACAATTTGCAATAAAGTGAGATGCGGGTGCTGCTGTTTGATTTCTTTTCGCCAATTTCTTAAGACATTTCTCCTGTCGGATCTGCGGGGAGGATTGCGGGTGGCAAAAGGCTACAAAGGATACACTGGTTGCATCAGAACAAAGGCTGCATCTCTCGGACCACATACGATGGCCCCTTCCCATCGAGAGACAGCCTTCGATGACGTAGCAGTCGAGAAATAATGCCTACTATGGTTGCAGCCGAGGCTTTGGGAAACCTAAAGCTTCTACATCCATTGCAATTCACTTCACGGAAGGCTGGAGTGTCCCTTTAAGTACTCACCCAGTTTTCAGTGCCACATGCTCTCTTCTCAAGGCTCTTCTGGAGCCTCTCCCCCACACCTCCCGCTTTCTGGAAGTCTGTCACCAGTTCCCTGGTGCGATTCAGCTTCTCCGTCTCCACAATGGGCTCCAGCACCGCCAGGTAGCGATCACATGTCTGCTGCAGGGCTGGCACCGGTAGGCTTGGCAGCCCTTCTTGATGGGCGAGGAAGCGGCCAACAAGCTTTGTCGCAGAGACTGGCCTCACCAAGCCACTCGTTTTCTCCATCCCCATTTTAAACTAGGGAGAGACGGGGTGATTCGTTTTGAATGGCGGAATTGTGATGCTCACTGAGCCTGGATGAGACTTGATCAGCGGGAGGGTGAGTCAAGGTATGTCTGGCTGTTTGTTAAAGTAGTGTATGTAGACTATGTATACAGCTTGTGTTTATGTTTACATGAAGCCAACAAGTCCCATATCCAACCGTAAATGAACAAACAACAAATGTTAAGCATCAATGTTCTGCACTTTATTGTTTTAGTGTAGACCAAAACGAGTCCACTATCATCATAAAACTATTGTCTACACCAAACACAACTTTTGTGGTTGATGGTGCAGATATTACAAGACCGAAAAACCAAACCCCTAAATGTCTTGACTTCCACCAGCTGTGTGCTTGATTAGTGACTTAAAAAAAAAAAGGTTTAAACTCAAGTATGACCTGGAATCAAGACAAAGAAATCTACTGAATAATTGTACAGGAACTTTGGTCCACCCACTGCTCACACTAGTAGTATAATAGCAAATCAGCGATAATGACTGAACTGAGTCTTTCTTCACTATCTATTTGTATGGCAAACTTTCCCGTTAATTGTCTTTGTAAATAGTAGAAATGTGTAATGTGTGTATATGTGTATGTGTCTGTATATCAACGGCGCCCCTCTATGGAGACTCACACATGTTTTAGTTCAGTTCTACACTGTTTTTGGTTCTTCCTTTATATTTTGGTTCTTCTTTTATTCCTTAAATAAAGTAAGTATACATGAGCAACTGTACATTTAGTGTACTTTTCACTTAAACTAATCTGCTAAGTGTTTTTGTCCAAATTTTGTTAACTCTTGTGAGGTTATATTTGTTATATTTGAGAGTTATAACATTGAAAAAAACTCAAGTAAGTCACAAACTACAGTTTAAAAATAGATTATAATACAAATATTTGTACTGCTATTGTATATGTGACGTTAGTGTTTCATACATCAAATAAACACTGCTGAGTCGGTATATTATTTGAGGACGATCTGATACTGTGTACAATGACGTGACAAAAGATTATAACAACACGCACGATTACCCAATGAAAATAAAAGCACTCAAAGTGTAATAAATAGGCTGCAACCAAATGAATTGTCGCGAGAACTGAAGTCGAATAAAATGTGGACTTTGAATGTAAGCATATGCAGTACAATATATGTATATATAGCACCCCTGTAATAAATATATGTCCATTTAAAGACTAACATTACTCAATAGTATATTCGTCAGAATATTATGAGTTTAACGTTAATTTACAACAACTTTAACCTAGCAAATTAGCTGATTAAACTCGCTCACTCATTTACATTTACCAAGCAGGTGCTAGGTCAACGTAGCGTCAAGAAGCTAAACAAACACACTATGATAGACAAACATGTGTTAATAATTTAATATTTAAATTGAACTTTAGATACAACAATAATCAATAGGCTCAAAAGACCCTGATTATGAAGCCATCTGATCCAACGTAATCCACATTTGTCACCATTCGCCCATCATTACTCTCCAAGAGTTAAAAACCATAACAGTGGCCATACTAGCGATATGAATATAAAAGAAACATTTCCATACCTAACAACAATCAGCTAGGTTTTGATATCTGCTTGAAACCTAACGTTACCTTAAACTCGAAGATAGCTACTGTAAGCGAAACTAAAAGGTCCCTAAAAGGAAACTAAACCGTTAACGTTACTTACCGTCGTTCTGGTTAAAATGCCCCACATTCTGGATCAAAAACGACCCAAATTCTGGTCGATGTCAAACTAGGTAAAAGGTCTTCCCACTTGGCTACGATACGCACAGCCCTACAGCAATGTAACCTCATTCCAGACGCTCACGACGGAACGCATGGAACGGGGTGCTCCAAATAGACGTTATTGGCGAGAGAGAGGGCGGGACTTCCCGTTACATGGGTTCCGCGGTGAGAGAGGCGAGAGGGAGGGACTTCAAATATAGGGAAATCCGTTTATGTATGTTTCGGATATGCATTGTCAACATTTTTCGTCAACGTCCATATTTTTGTTATTCTTGTCATGTTCATATTCATCTCGCTCCGTGGACTGTTGATCGGCGTACACAGCTCATGGGAAGTAAGAGACCGGAATTGTGTTGCAGTAGACCAGGACAACGCTACACTTAAGGGTCCACTCTCAGCCTTACAGCCATGGGACAAGCTAATAAACTGTAAAAGGACAACCCCAAGAATGTGACCCCTGGACACACAGTGGGAAAACTAAATAAGGCTCACAGGATATGCGGGAGATTTATTCTTCGGTTATATTCATCTCTATAAGCTATTACCCTATTAGGATCCAGCAAGACGTGCTTTCTAATGCACAGTATTGGTAGTATAACAGTGTCCACAAAAATGTAAACAAAAATCATTCATAATATTCTGTCTGTAATATATTCTGTATTTAATATCATAATCTATTTATATAAATAGAATCAGCGTATTATCTATTTTTGCTATTTACGGGACAACAGTGCCCCCATTGGTTTGGTACCGTTTGGTACAGCTTTGGTAAAATGACAGAGGGTTAAAGTTGAAAGGTGACGTCGTTGTTATACGCCCCTTGTAAACATGGCGGACGCTGAGCTCCAGTCAGGTAAGGTAACGTACCAGTTGAATTGATATTTGTTTATTCTAGAAATGCAGGTTACTTCGTAGTGCTTTGTATGGCGCTGAATAAAATACCCGTCGCTATGAGCTGCAACAGAGGACCGATATTGTAACTGAACTATCTAACATTCAGATGAGATGGGTGATGGTGATGTAATTTAAAATGTTAGCAAATCATGAAAACTCCAGAATTGGCCCTTCTGCTTAATCAACTAAGTTAATTAGGTCTCACAAACGCAGACTAGGTGATGCATGGCATTAGTATTGTAGGTGTATTTAGTAGAGTAATAAAATGCTAGCACCAATAAGTTTGCAGTGGTGATGTTTTGGTTATCAACTAGACTCGTACCTGGAATGAACTAAAGGAAAATCTATGTTATTAATGTAATACGTTACCCCCTGCACTGAGACATTATCACAACATGCTCCTTCTCTCATTCTCCTAAACTACTACAATTTTTTGTTTTATTTATGTAAATATTTGAATCATCTCCTGATCTCCTTGATATACAACATCTGTTCCATGATTACGATTTCATTGGCAGGGTTCTGAAGTTAATGGAAGCTGAAGCTATCAAAAAGAGTCGGCCTATATAATATTAACAATGTAGGCCTATAAATTATATGAACAACGTTAAATATTGGCGATACATGGCCCCTAGTGTACAATATAATTTTAGATAAATCTTTATTTTGTATACCTATTGTTTTATCTGTAGATTAAGAGTAGCATGTATTTTTTCACTTTTAATGCCAGGGTTAAACTAGTTTACGAGTTTTACTTTTTATCCTCATGTATGTTTTTATTTGGTTTTAGTTAAAGTTCTTCTTTTCTGTGCTCGTATTTGGTGTTCTACATTATGTATTTTATAACATATTGTGTTAACAACATATACAGTAGAAGATTGCCGTCCACTGTTTTTACTGGGTCGACGCTTATATCTTGCTATTCATTAATCCCAAACAAATGAGGTTTCCCGTGCATATATATTAAATATACATAATTAACATAACATAACATAATCATTTACAAAGATAAGCCCCGTCATGTCCAGTTGTGTGAAATATTTGCTTGCCTAATACTACATAAACAAACTGACCTAAGCTAAACTAAACTCAATGTTACCAATAACATTGTTCAGGTTCCTCCACTGAGGATGACGCTGCAAACCTCCCAGCCACTTACAGCTTCATGGTGCCCAAGAAGGAGATCAGCATGGTTCCAGACATGGGGAAGTGGAAACGATCTCAAGTGAGTTCTTGCTGAAAACCAGGATATGTCGATTTTTATAGATATCCTCTATTTATTCAGGTTTTTTGTTTTGTCATTGTTTTCAAAATGGGATGTAATTATGTTTCGCCATATCCTCAGCCAGATGTTGACAAATATTGCTAATATATATTTATCTGTTCTAACAGGTCAAACAATTGACCTGTTTGTCACTGACATGGCACAAAACTGTTTATGGCTGGTTAATAATAGTAATAGTCTTTATTGTCCATAAATGTGGAAATTTTAGGATGGTTAAAAACACATCACAGTAAATCACGATACGTACAGGTTGGTTAAAAAAAATCACCAAGCTGGCTTTATAGCAACATAACAATTATGTTCAGATGTAAACTGAAGGTGTGAACTATATTAAACAAACTCAACCCATATTCAAGATGATGTTAAAAAATCGATCCTGTAAATTATGGTTTTACTTTTTTATTTCCTATTAAGAAATTAACTGAAAAGTATTTTGCACGTTAATGTTTGCTCACTATTTGACCACTCTTTTTGTTTGTGTCTCAATGAAGGCGTATGCTGACTACATGGGATTCATTTTGACGCTGAATGAAGGTGTGAAAAGAAAGAAGCTCACCTGTGAATACAAAGTTTCGGAGGTACGGCTTAAAAAATAAGAAAATTGTATGTTTTGGTCGCCTTCTGTCTAGAATTGATTTCCTTAGCCACACTATTGTAGGGAAAATAATGATGTGCAGGAAAGATTACTTTAGATAAACATTATATTATAGTGTTTAATGTTATGCATGTAATTATAAGTAACAGTCTGTATCTTTTAAACACTATTTTTTGCAACAAGTATGATGCAAAACTACTATTTTGCATATAAATACAATGTCATTTTTTTTATCACAGAATTTTGACTCTGTTGTTTATGTTCTATTCAAGACGGTGGAGAAGTTGCTAGATCTTCTGGCGACCCTGGACAGATGGATAGACGAGACCCCTCCCGTAGATCAGCCGTCACGCTTCGGGAACAAGGCCTACAGGACCTGGTACAGCAAACTGGATCAGGTGGGCTCACTGTGTACACACACACACACACACACACACACACACACACACACACACACACACACACACACACACACA
Source organism: Molva macrophthalma (assembly GCA_027123675.1). Classification (NCBI taxonomy): domain Eukaryota; kingdom Metazoa; phylum Chordata; class Actinopteri; order Gadiformes; family Lotidae; genus Molva; species Molva macrophthalma. The sequence goes on along the minus strand of JAOPJO010000118.1, from coordinate 8,074,594 downwards.
CACACACAC
>JAOPJO010000118.1:8002817-8015244 GCA_027123675.1 Molva macrophthalma | reverse complement strand
TCTCTCTCTCTCTCTCTCTCTCTCTCTCTCTCTCTCTCTCTCTCTCTCTCTCTCTCTCTCTCTCTCTCTCTCGTTCCCTTACTAGTGTAACTAACTGGATGGTTAATCACGGAAACGAGCGAAGGAAAGAGGAAAGAGGGAGAAGACAGTTAAGACAGTGAAAGTCACGAGAAAGGCACCTGGTCCTAGCAAATATTCACAATGCTACATCTCTCTGCCTCTCCCGCCTTCGCTTCTTAGCCCTCGTTTAGGGTATTTTTAGAATCCGGCTCACCTACAATATTTATTGGAAACTCTCATAACAGCACTCTGCAAGTATGTAGCCAATATTTCACAAAAGGCTAATTAAACTCTGTACATAATCTGTATATACATAGGCCTATCAGTATTGACACGCATGTAAATATAGATACAAAACAAAAAAGAAAGCAATGATTAAATAATGTAATTATTGAAACCCAACTTCTAAAGGTGATTTACAAATTCATGTTGGAGCATACTGCTTGCAAACAGGTTCTATTGTGGCTTTGTTCACATCCATGAATAGATTGTGGACGGATCTACAAAGTCACATCATCATTTGAAAGTATGTATCTGTTTTTTCCAAACAAACTCCAAGATGTGTAATTATGAATACCCCAACATTTGCTGTTTTCTATATCCTTTATCAATCTGTTCAAATCAATGCAAATATGTTGACCAAAACCTGTTGTTTTAAAATAGAATGTAATTATTGTGCTGAATGGTTTCTCTAGCTAATCAGACATCATTTCAAACGGATTAAGCATTTGTTATGTGCTTAAAATGGTCCTTTCTTATGCGTGGACTTCTTAGTGTTGTATACAGAAGGAGGTAAACAGTGTCAGCTGAAATCTAATATTGTCCACTATTTGAGTTTTTTATAGCCTAGTGTCACTCACTGTATCCTAACTAATGGCACAATTGGTACGATTAACCCATATCTTTTATATTTTTATATATTATATATATGTTTTGGGCTGCGTTACACAGGGTATGCTTCGTACCAAGGTCTGTGAAAAGAGTTCACAAGATTTTGCATCCAAAACAAGAATTAACATGCACACTTTAATGAGCGCCATATTTTAGTCTGTTGAGGTTGTGTATTAAAGGTGCAGTGTGTATGTAAAGTGACTGGGAAGTGTGACTTGACTTGCCCAAGAAAAAAATGACTTGGGACTTGCTAGAGACTTGGACCAAATGGCGAGTCACATGTCTGCCATCCTGCTACATATGATTAATACTATCAAATTCCCAGTGGTCCTTGGTTTTCCATGGCTGGTAAAACCCAACCCTCATATTGATTTGTCCACCGGTGTTGTAGCCGAAATGGAGCCCCACCTGTCACGTAAAGCGTATGTTCACCAAAACCTCTCTCCCATCTCAGGTTCTCCCAGGGTCTCTTGAGTTGTCTTATGTTCCTCCAGAGTATTCTGATCTCAAGGAGGTCTTCGGTAAGCCCCATCTCTCCCACTTCATTGCCCACACGCTTGCACCATTGACTTGCTTCTGGGTACCTGTCCTCCTCGGGGCAGAATCGAATCCCTCTCTGCACTTGAAGACTGAAGCCATGCAGGAGTTCATCAGGGAATCCTTGGCTGGGTCAGCTTCATTCAGCCTTTCACTTCTCCAGTGGGTGCAGGTTTTTCATTTGTGGAAAATGATGGCAGTCTCTGCCCGTGCATTGATAACCGTGTTTATGTTACCGCCAGTTGCTCCTTCAATGAAACTGGACTTCAGTGGATCCGATCTCGTTTCACATAAGGACTGATGCGATGCACCAGGTAGTCGAAATGGGCAGCTGACATGAAAATACCAAAAGTGTGTGGGCGAGGCAGGTTAGCCAGGCTAGCCAGCTCAGGCTAATGAACAGAGCTAACCAGCTCAGGTTCGGGAACAGGGCTGGGAAGGCCAGGAACAAGGCTAGCCAGCTCAGGATCAGGGCTAGGAAGGTCAGGAACAGGGCTAGGCAGGTCAGGAACAGGGCTAGGCAGGTCAGGAACAGGGCTCGCCAGCTCAGGCTCTGGGACAGGGTTAGGAAGGTCAGGAACAGGGCTGGGATGTGAGGCAGGGTAGCTGGTAAGCGCAGCTGGGTAGCTGGGGACCGTGGCTAGGTTGCTGGGAAGTGTGTACCACAGTCCTCTCCAGGATACAGCCAATGAGGCATTCCGGGTGCCCAAAGGTCGCTGCCAGGAATGTGGAAATCGCTGCTTGGTTAATTTTGTGGTCGGTTCCTTCTGTCACTGCTTTCGCAGGGAGGAACCCAAATACATAGATGTGAGATTATGTGCGAAAGGAAGCTTTACTTTGTTAGAACAGGCAGACAGAAACAAAACTACAACAAACAGAAACTAGGGAACTTAAATAAATGGAATCCAGGTGAACAGATAACTTATGATCACAGGTGACAAACATGACACAAACGACACAAAGGAAAAAACAAGTAATGAGTGAGGTTGGGGTAGAATCATGTACAATTGTTACAAATGTATTATATTTCTGAATGTTGTTATATTTCTTTGACATTTTTGAGAATAACTTTTGCTTGTCATTTTTGAACTTCTATAAAGTTAACTAACTCCTTAAGAAGTGCATCATTCGGCGATAATTAAAGTAAAGAAATACTACACATAAAGGGTGATCCAAAAAACATGTCCAAAGTATATGTTAAGCTGTATCTTTCTTCTCTGTTTTTGTGCTCCTTTGAATGAGAGCAGGCTTGTGTTTGAGGTAGCACATTGGTGTGTGCGTGGGTGTGTGTGTCAGTACAAGCATGTCTGAGTGTGTGTGTGTGTGTGTGTGTGTGTGTGTGTGTGTGCGTGCGTGCATGTGTGTGTGCCTATGTCTGTGTGTGTGTCTATGCATGTGTATGTCTGTCTGTCTGGGTGTGCACATATCTGTGTGTGTGTGTGTGTGTGTGTGTGTGTGTGTGTGTGTGTCAGCTTTGTCCCTCAAAGAGCTTTTAACCCTTCTTGTTTTTTTTCTCTGCCTTTCTTGTCCTGGAGAGAGAGAGAGAGAGAGAGAGAGAGAGAGAGAGAGAGAGGCTGGCGCCAGCAGTCTGGAACAGGCCTGACAGGATTTGAATTATAGAAGCAGAACACGAGGAGAGAGAGAGAGGGAGGGAGGGAGAAAGGGAGGAGGCGGAGGCGGAGAGGGAGGGTAGAGAGGGGAGGGGGGAGGAGGAGGTCTGCGGTTTTATGTCAGTTAGTGTGCATGTGTGTGTGTTTGAGTGTTGCACACAGAGAGAGTGTGAGAGAGAGAGACACACGCACACACACACAGAGGCTAAATTCAGCATAGAGGGCCTGTTATTTCCAAGGCATTGTTTAAACCGGGCGGAGGGAACAAGGTTTCAAATATATTTTGTCTCATTTAAGTTGAGGACGTTGAATAGATCTTTCACTTTTTTTCTATAGCAATGAAATGGAAGCCTATTGTGTAAAACTGATAGCCCTACTTTTCAGTACACCATTCTATTCAGTACAGCAGCCATTGTTGATGTAAACTACAATACTATTAAAAGGATATAACACCCTGAAAATGATTATAAGGTTAGTTAACTAATTTCTCACCTCTGGTATAGCAGGGAATGTCAGAAGAATAAGGTTAGATGCCAATTTTATTATGGAGAATAGGGCCAAAAATGTTGTACACATTTATGATTAAAGGTGCAGTATGTAGAATTTAGTGGCATCTAGCGGAACGGACTAGGCAGAAAGATAATATTATACTCATCAGTATGTTTTAATTAGTGTATAATTACATGAAAATAGAAGTTGTGTTTTATTACTTTAGAATGAGTCATTTATATCTTCATAGGGAGCGGGTCCTATTCCATGGAGACCGCCATGTTGCACTGCCATTTTCTTTTTTTACAGTAGCCCAAAAATTGCTCTAGAGGGGACACATTTTTTACTTTGAATCATAATCGCTTTCTTTCTTGTTAGCTATGACCTATTGTTTTACAGACTAAATAACTGATTACAATTTATAAATCTTCAAGGAACCTCATAATTTGACACTTGGTTATTCAATGCTGTCGTAGACAATGTAGTTATTTTGTAAGTACCTACTGGCACCTTTCAGGCCAGTACAGGTCAGCGTAGCTTCTCCTACGTTGTTGGAAAGGGGGCTGGGGGGGGGTGTATTCAGTTGAGTTCAACCTCACTGTTAGATGCCGCTTAATCATACAAATTTAACCTTTAAGCAATATTTCTATATATATATATCAATTATGATTTTAGAAATGAAGATATATGTTTTGCAAGTGTTTCTGATGGACCCTACTTCGCTGTATCTCAATGGTTCAGCAATGTTTGGGAGTTGGGTTAGCATATGAACATCATTATCCAATCTAGTGTGAGTCATTATTGAGCTCATTTTGGGTATTTTATTCTTTCCATTAATGAGCATAGCTGAAGAAAATGGACCAGAACCTCAACTTCAACAATAAAATGGAACTTTCGGGGGTACATGCCTGCAACCACCACCATATTGCTCTGAGTTTTTCCTCTGACTGTTTGTTCTACAGCATCCGCAGCACTGTTAGCCTACAATTGGATTGTTAACTTTTGGTTTGGTTTACACAAAAAAATGGCACCGAACATAGAGCAAAACCTTCCCGAGACCCATGGGTGACATCAGGGTTTCTATGTTTAGTTTGACCTGTTTTTTATTTTGGCCTAATAAAGTCCATCTAGGTGGCTTAAAAATACTGGGGATGACCTTTTTTTCACCTGGAAGATACATAAGTACATTTCAATGTTTTATATCTGTAGATCTGGAAAATTATCTTGAAGGTCGCCAACTTCCAATACAAATATTATAGACCTAAATCATGTGCTCGATCCTGCCAAGGATAATGGGTCTCTTACTCCATGTATCGTTGTTCTACCGTTGGAGTTATTTTAGTCTGCACAGTAAAAGACTTCTTCCTGCATGTTGTAACATAGGATTCAGAAGTCTTTATAGACCTTCTTCCATGCCTCCACCATCTGAAGACTAGTTTACCTAAGCTAGTCTGGATTCTCTCTTGTGACTCAAGTCAGTATGCACTTTTCACACATAATCATACCCACGCAATGATAAGAAATAAACACAACAAAAGCAAAATATGCACTGAATCCTTCATCACTGTACTCATCACCCAATTGTATATTTTCTGAATATACTTTTGGATATGACCACAGATCACACTTGATTGGGTTATCATATTTGAAGGTAGTAAATCAATTAATGAATTACATGAAATTTGTCAATTTGTGTTACAATAGAAAATTGTAGAGGTACCACTTTATAATGCCCCCATCAGTCTTACTTTTATTTAACGAGATTAATTCATTTTACAAAACGTATACTCAAGAATAGGCTCTTGGTTTCCCTTAAAGTGCCCTCTCTTAGGTCCAAATTTGGTTGCCTATAGACTAATTACTTAAAATCCATGATATACACCCCAAAAAATATTAATATTTTCAATATAGGTATTTTTCATATATTAGCGCCTCAAAATGTATTTGTGCCTACTTCCAGTGTATGGCTGTATTAAGAAGTTATGACAAATGCCTGCACTGGCATTAAACTGACAAGTATTTCGTCCAATTACATTGCTCTATTGTCAAGTCATAGCACGGGGATTGACTGCTAGCTTTGGTTTTCTGACGGATTCAAATATCAAGACGAAATCTTCCCTAACCAAGTGACAAACCCTCCCAATTTTGAAAGCTATGTCCCACCTCATGAAAAACGTTGAAAAATGACATCTGACTTCCATTGCATAGGGCCTTTAACCCTGGTAAAATACCCTCCAAAACTCCTATGACACACGCGTGCTTGCTTTCCGACGGTGGAGCGGGAGTGAGCAGAGATGCATCATGTTGGGATGTTGTGGCTTCCTGAAGTCTAGACTTTACCACCTCCTCGAGTGAAATCAATAGATTGTGTAGCTGTCCTTTCCCTTAAGTGAATTGCAATGCCCTTCAAGATGGTGGCGCTGTCCATCCCCCCGTCCCCCCCTAAGGGAAGAGCTCCGGACCAACGAAGGCTTTCTCTCTTTTCCGCAGTTGGAATGCAACTCTAGTCATGGCAGCCATTACACATGACCGGGCAGGTCTTGGAGTTGGGAAGGTCAACGTCCTCATTGGAATCAGAGGGTGGGGAGGGAATGTACCAGAGAACCACCAGTCGTATCTTGGTGTTTGAAGATACATTAACATGGGGTCAAACCATCAGAAACCATCAGTTTGAGGGAAGGACTACTAGTTTTAAGGGGACTACCAGCATTTCTATGATGAAAATACAATGGAAAAGTGATATAATTCTCGTTTAACGTTATTTTATGTTTGAAGCATAGTTGAAAAGGAAAGAGCAATAAAAGGAAAAATAATAACCCTACCGTTGAATGTTTTTTTACCATTATATCATGTGTGCCCATTCAGTGTCTATATCACGTATGCCGATTGAGTCCAACCTAGCTATTATGTCCCTCATGATTTCAATCTTTTCCAACTCGGTTTTGGGGATTTTGCTCACTTGTTTAATGTATAACAGTAAAGGCCATGGGCAGTTGGAAACAGATACATTGGCAGGAGAATTCATGTGTCCAAATGGAACAAAAAATGGGGCGTGGGGGTGGATGTAATATATGAACAAGGATGGTCACGTTAATGTACAGTGCCATAGAGATTGAATGAGCTCAATTCGAGACCAAATGGCTGAAATTTGAGGGGGTGTTGTCAAATATAATTTAAATCTGGTTCAAGCACAAGGCTTTAAGGACTTTCAGGATCCCATGGTGGTCTGCAAAAACAAAACAACTTTGCACACTTGAGGCTGATTCAGTTAGGAAGCCATTGCTGGAAGCCCTTGACGAAATCCTTGCAGGACTTCGAAAATCTGGGTTTGGCCCATGATGTGAGTGGAAGACTCGTGTTCCTCAGGAGTCCTGGAAGTCGGGCGATGTTATAAGAGACTGGGGCTGCCCGCCCCTTCGTTGTGCCATCGGAGTGCCCACCAAAAGAACGCGACTTGAGTTCGGGGCAGAGCAGAACGTTCACAAACTGGTTGGAAAACAAAGGATATTACACCTATTTTCTCAGAATTACGGTCTTATTTTTGTAACAGTGACACGGTTTTTCAAGCTCGCACCCTGCGGGTGCTCACATAAATACAGTCCCTTGCACCACCAAGTGCAGAGGGACCAGCCAATGGGCCGCCACTGGTTGCTGGAGTTGGACGGGAAGTGGGATCAGAGTATAAGCTCTGATCCCACTGATAAGTATAAGCTCCTTCTGAGTGTAGCCTTGCAACAGCTCAATACACTCTTCCTCATCCTATTATTCAGGTTCTATTCATACTTAATTTGATAAAAAAATATTTTATCTCAATTTACATTTTTGTTTACAAAGTTCAGCATCCCTCATACTCCTATACGTCCCAAAAGGTCAACTTGGACGGGATCTTCCAGGAATCTTCCAAAATGGATTGTGCCTTATCTACTGTAGGGCAAGGAGACTCATGGAGTTTGGTGGGGAAGTGTGTGCACATCATTTTTCCAAATCCAGAACCAATGACGTGATTGATCCAACTTTTCAGAGACTTTTTACAGGAAACGGAGTTGATGTTGCAATCCACGATATTCTTCCCAACACACGTATGAGGCAGCGCTACAAACATATGCATATGGACACATATGCATACATATGCGATAGACTGTTCATCCATCGTGCTGTATTTTTTCGTGGGACATAGAGACCTTTATGGTATATGGTACCTACGCTATAGGTTTGTACGCAGACCCTTCGATAACTAGAATCGGTTGAATGCCAGTTGGCGAATGCCGAATGGTCATTTGTTAAGTGCACAGTAGGGAAGTATCACATTAGGGTTGTTAAAAGTAAAAAATACATCTCCATTATACAATGCAGTGGTACGAATCATGGTGGCATGATGCTGACTTTCTACCATCGATAATGGTTTTGTCAGCTGGGTTTTGTTGCTTCAACCAACAACAAAAAAAATTAAAAAAATGTAATTGGTCAGACATTGGTCAGACATTTTCCAAGTCTTCCATTAGCGGAATCCGTTTGGATTCAAAGGGTTGAGACTGCTCTGTAAACCTGACCATACCACACGACTGCACACTCCCCATACCTTTCCGCTATGCCTACTTGTGACGTAGAAGTTTGGGAGGGTGAAGGGAAAGTCTATGAGGGGAAACGATTGAAGCACCACCATGTATGTCCCTCTCAACGAATTTCCGAATCAGAATTAAGGTCTGGTGGACACATGTTAGTTCTACATATGATTCTCTTTGATGAATAGTAAAAAGGAAGACTTTAAGAATGGAACAGGTTGAATGTTTAGGTGTTCGAAACAGCAGTCAAAGGCTTGAACCTGTGCAAGATTAGTGTTGAGGTATACTAGTATATAATTATACCAATGGTATATACTTGAGAACTGCAACACCAGGTTAGAAGAGAAAAAGGATAAAGTGGAGAAGGAATGGAAATCATCATTTAAAATGGAATGAGAAGTAAAGGGTAGTAGAAGATAAAAAGGAGAAAATGAATTGCAGGGGGGGAGAGGAAAATAACAGTGATGGAATGGAAGAAGAAAGAGAAGAAGCTTCGCTAACGGTTGAAGGAACATAGTGATAAAGTATTGAGTAAGAGAAGATTGAAAAAAGAAAGCGGTTTTCTGTGGTGGAGAAAATGGGAGGGTGAAGCGGCGGGTGGGGGAGGGAATGAGGGAGCACATTTTTTCCTGGTGAAATCACCATGCCAGTGTCAATGGGAGAACATCTAGCCCTGCACACACACACACACACACACAGACACACACACACACACACACAAACTCTCTCTCTCACACACACGCACATTTTCCCACAAGTCCAATCCTCATGAGCACACACACATGTTCCTTGCGTCCCTATGTGTCAGAGGCATGCAGCGGGTGTGCGTGCTTTGTGGTTTGGAATGACTCGGAGGCTATGTTTGTGTGTGGGGTTAAAGAAGATGCCTGAAGAGAGCATGATAAATATGGTTTATTTATCATAGATTAGGGTCATAACGCTAGATTGTGACAAAAACATGTGCATCGTGGATATATATATATATATAAACATTTTTTCTATATATATATATATGTATGTAGATTGCACATATGGACAACATTTTGTATACGTATGACATTTTATGTTCCTTATCTAAAATGTGCGTTTGTGTCTGTTGTATGTAGGTAATGATGGCAGAATCATGAATAAAGCTTGAAGTTTAGCTATTAAATATTATTTTCATATTTGTTTGTTTTCTTCTCACCAAGACGTGCTGTTGAGGAAGCATTGGGTATAATATTTCAGTTTTCCATCCAAAAATTGGACAGGCTATTTAAAAAATGCTTACAAAAGATAAATAAGAACCACACACTGTGATATCTTTAAACCAACTTTATTCCCGGTCAGTATCATATATTCAACCCTTTTGTTGTGGTCATGAATCCTAAAACCATATTTTTCTTTGTGGAGGATTATTAATCAATTAAATTTGACTGGAACACAATACAAGGGTTAAGGAGAAATCGGTTACACTTCACATTGCACATTGTGTCCTGTTACAGTGTTATTTCACAACAGTGCAAAATATTGCACTGTGTATTAAGCAGTGTAACAATATGTAACAGCATGTACTTAATGGTAGCCATCCTCGATATTCCCCCACACTACAGGATATTGGATTGTAAATATGAATATGTATGCGATTTAGAATCAGATTGGCCCAGATCAGATTTGGGGAAGTAAAATACAACCATCCACAAATCGGGGCATTGCTGACCAGAGTCCAAAGGGGAAAATCGGTCACAAAATATGCCATATTATCATGTAGTGTGTACCCAGCATAACATGTAATAAAATTACGTAACAGCATGTAACTACACAGTGTAGTCAAGGTTAGGGGTTAAGGTTAGGATTAGGTAAAAACGCAAGTGCCACACTAGGATAAGGCTGTTCCATGACAGTATTCCATATTTGTTACATTGCTTATAATCTCGGATCCAGCAGTCCTACTATGCTATAGAAGTACTTCTTGGGGGAGACGGCACAGAGGCTGGGCCGGAAACCAAAAACTGAAAGGGGCGGAGTTACACCTTGTTTCCTGTTTCGTTACGGAGATATTCTACCGAAGAGAAACTCATTTGCGGGAGTGGATGAAGCTTTCAGAGTGGGATTTAAATAATTGTATTTTTATAGTGGTCAGTCTACACAGTGTTGATTCCAAACCTTGACAGTCAAGCCTAAGAACGTCGTGTCCGGACCGGATGTTGATTCTTCCCACCGGGAAGAGTTTACTTGTGCTGGCCGAACACCTGTAAACTTTGTGTCTGCTGTAATAACACGGTAATAAGGACACTGTAATGAAAAGTGTTACTGAGTAATCTCTTAAAAGAAGGCATACATCACATCTGGCAATGACCTGTGTCAAAGGCCTTCCTGCCCTGCCTATACTTGTACTTTGCTATCCTGTGTCCCTCTCTACCTTAATCTCTCTCGGTTTTGTTTTACAAACAGCATGCACTAACCCGGTGCAATGTTGCATGTTCTCACTTGGCTTGGACTTTTGACTTGGACGGACACAAAATGATTATTTTTAATTTAAGTCCTATACGAAATGGGCAAAAAATAAAGCCTGCTACATTCACCCTAAAATATGAAACAAATCGTGCATTCCGTGTGGGTTGAACTTTAGGAAACATTTCCAACTTTGTATGTTTTTTGTTTCCAACTTTGTTCATTTTTATTACCACAGCTCTTCACACTAACTTGAAGTGTTTCTGTAATTGATGGCAGACCATTGAGATTGGAACTTCATAAAACTTAAGAAGTTAAGAAGTGTGTTTGATAGTCTCAATTTGCCTCTCTAAAGCCACGAATTATGTGTTCCTTTATCTTCTCAACATCTTAACAGAGCGTCTGCATATACAATTGATATATTTCTTGAAACCAGAAAGTGTGTGGGGGGTAGTTAAGCAGTGTTTCCTGTTTTGTTACATTCTTCAGAAGAAAAACTAATTTGATTTTTGCAAGATGGACGTTTTGATTTTAACAAATGTATTTCCTTGGCCAGTCTATTACACAGGTTTGATAATAAACTTTTTAGCAATACTTTGTCTAAGGACATTTTGTCCGTCCAGGACGTTTTAGCTTGCCTTCCGACCGGCTACGGGACAAGTTAGTTTACCAGTGCTGCGAGTGAGTTAACATTCGCTGTTGGCCATGGGGGGATACGGACAATGAGAAGACAATGCTATTGTTTGAATCATCCGTCCTCTTCTGATTCCAAGCTTAATGGTCAGCCATATCACATTTGTTGTGGTACGCAAATTTACAGATCCCCGCCCCCAGCAACATGATTGGGCTAAATCAATTTGAAGCGAAAGATAATGACGCGCCCAGATTTGAGCTTGTCCGCCATCAGACTTTAGATGTCTGATTTGTGAGACTAATGTTTAACTACAGTGTGGCTACAGTTAACAATATGCTCACAAACTTTAATATGGTAATCTCTGAAATTTTAACAAATACATGCTGAAGTATGTCAAAAAGAAATCCTGTTACTTTACAAAACCATTTTAGGGACTTTATGGTTGGACTTGCTGTATACATTGATTGAACCTTGAGAACTAGCAGCTCAATGTTGTTCCGTAGTCCTGGATGTGTATTTGTATATTACTATGAACCACGTTACCTCCACTGTTTACACCTCTGTTGTATTCACAGTAACCTCCAATCACCCTTCTCTTTTTGTTCACACACACACACACACACACACACACACACACACACACACACACACACACACACACACACGCTCGCTCACACACGTTCTCACAGAGACCGGGGCAGGCGCACACACAGATACACGCACACACACAGGAGCCAGCCCCCACACACAAGCACAGACACACACACACACAAGCATGCACATAGAGGCAGGCTCACACACACATACACACACACAGGGGCAGGCTCACACACACCCACATACAAACACACACACACAGACACCACACGCACAGGGGTAGGCTCACACACACACACACACACACACACACACACTCACACACACACACACACACAGGGGCAGGCTCAAACACACAGAAACACACACACACACACAGGGGCAGGCTCAAACACACAGAAACACACACACACACAGGGGCAGGCTCTCTCACACACAAACGCACACACACACACACACACACACACACACACAGGGGCAGGCTCACACACGCACCACACACATATATCCACATCAAACTGCCATGACTTTAACAGCCCTGTCCCACAGCTAGCCTTCCAGAAAACACTTTCATCACGCACAGACATAGACAGAGAGGGGAAGGGAGGGGGCGG
>JAOPJO010000118.1:7935060-7937887 GCA_027123675.1 Molva macrophthalma | reverse complement strand
ACACACACACACACACACACACACACACACACACACACACACACACACACACACACACACACACACACACAAATAATGTTCAGCCATGATGTGGGAAATATGAACGGTGGCATATGCTTTTCACAAGTGGGAGTACAAGACAAGAGATCTGATACACAGCCCCTGGTATGCAATCAATGTGATCATATAATATCTAAATATATATCAGCTGTGGGGCTGGCAGCAACGCCGTAGAGGATCAAGGAGCATGAATGCCACTGGACAAACGATCTTGGCATTACTTTTTATGGCTTGATGAAATCATAGTGCTTTTTCATTGAGACGGACGAGGGTGCGTAGTTAATCATAAACCTCACATATAGTGTAACTGTATGTACACAGCAAATGTAAAGCAAACGATTTGGACTTTTTCCAGCCTTTTCCATTGCCACCACGTCCATTGTGTGGAAGTGTAGTGCGGCGTGTGGTATTTCACACTACATGATTCAGCACACGTCGCTTGTAACAACATACATGTCCGTAGCGCACTATAATGAGATACAAACCCCTTGGATGGGTCAACCGCCCTGACCCCGACCCTGACCCCGACCCTGACCCCGACCCTGACCCCGACCCTGACACACTCACCTGGAGGGTCCACCACACAAACACCGCGGGGCGAAATCCCAGAGGTGCGTTTGATTTATGTTGGAGAAACATTTGATATTTTTCGATATATTATCTAATATATTTAATTTATAAAAACTTCTTGATTTAGTCGACAAAGCATCATCAGATAATTGTTAGATAATTGTTACTTTTTTTTGTGAAAGTATAACAATTAAACACTAAAGGGCAGCATGTTTCCATCGTTTCGAACATTGCTTATATTTACAAAAACGGATTGAGATGATGCATCAGTCCTTATTTGGTTAAACTCCCAAATCCCTTTTTCAGTCGGTTTTGATCTAACAAAGTGTTGGTGAACATTTCTGTATTCCAGAGAGTGTGTTGTGGGTGCAACGCCCCATGCATTTGTTCCTCTGGAACACAACGCATCAGTTCTTTGAACAAATCTTTATGTCCGTCATAATTGTCCGGGTGGCATTTCAAACAGAGAAGTTCTCCTGCTAAAACATACTTACCCTCTAAAGGCTAAAAGTTATTTCTTACCCTCACTCTTTACTTTCACCCTGGTTAACTTCCATAATGACCAAGTACTGCACATGTTACAGACGTGCACATTGTGTGGGTCTGTGTGTGTTTGTGTGTGTGTCTGTGTGTTTGGGTGTGTGAGCGTGCGAGTGAGTGTGTGTGTGTTGTTTTCCTTGATCCATACAGCCTTTAGTAATTGCCAAAGCTCCCCCATAAGCAACACTTAGGCAGACAGACAGACAGCAGAGCGTCTAAACAACCAGCTTCAGTCGACACCTTCTTACAGGCAGCTGGGTTACAGGTGCACACACACACAGATAAAGTTACAATTAATAAAGATCGTCAAATACAATGACAGACAGACACCGAACACACACACGCACACACACACACACACACACACACACACGCACGCGCGCGCAGACGTATAGAACACACGAGCCAGTGAGATGAACGCTACTCACACAGTCTCCCGGCATTCTTCAAAGAGTTCTGGTGCAGTTCTCAAGGACACACATCTGTGACGTCTGCTTCTCTCTATCGCTCTCTCTTTCTCTCCCTCTCTCCTCTATGGTCTCTCTCTCTCTCCCTCGCTCCTTCTCTCCTCTATGCTCTCTCTCTCCCTCTCTCCTCTATGCTCCCGCTATCTCGCTCCCTTTCTCCTCTATGCTTTCTCTCTCTTCCTCTCTCCTCTATGCTCTCTCAATCTCTCTCTCTCTTCCTCTCGCCTCTATGCTCTCTCTCTCTCTCTCTCTCTCTCTCTCTCTCCTCTCTTTCCCTGTCCCTCGTACACTTCTCGATTGCAGGAAGCCGCCACAACAAACGTGAGTGTGATGCGTCGCTCTCTCTCTCTCCTCCCTCTCTCTCTTTCTTCCCCTCACTCTCTCTTCCCCTCTCTCTATTTTATGTTCCTCTGCTCTCTCTCCACCAGTCTCTCTCTCTCTCGCCCTCTTCTGCTCTCTCTCCCTGTCCGCTGCTTGGAGGCAGAGCTGTGCGTTCGTCTCTCTCAGACCAACGCAGCTGGACTTCTCTTCAGTTTAACTCTGCGATAGTAAGAGATCGAAGGAGTGAAGCAAAGAATAAGGGAGTGAGAGAGAGAAAACGAGAGAGAGAGAGAGTGTAAGAAGCAGGGCTATGGGAACTGTGTGTGTGTGTGTGTGTGTGTGTGTGTGTGCGTGCATGTGTGCGTGCGTGTGTGTGTGCATTCGTGTGTGGTGTACTGTAGGACAGTAGTGCTCTGCAGACAGACATTCAGACAGGGTCCTATTGCAGGAAAACAAGCAGCTTCGGTGAAAAGAGGCAGCAGCAGTATCAGCGTCATGTTTCATTTCAGTCAGACGGGCTGAAATGAGAGAGAGAGACACACGAGAACGGCAGAGGAATAGAGTTGGAAAGTGTTGGGATAGGAGTGACAGTGAAGTGAAATAGAGATATGCAATCGGGAGCGAACGGAGGAGCGATGACTTTTGTGGCCTTTTGGAATAAAAAGTGTTGTTATCTGTTTGTGTGTGAACTCATCTACGCAGCGGAACCATTCGGAGCTCAGCGGATCACAAGGTCCATCCAACTGACTCGGCAAATCAAATACAGAAGAACAGAGCAGAGCAGCCATCAATTAAAATGATGTACAGGAAACACTAACGGAAACACTAACACCTAACTCCCGGCTAACTCCCGGCTAACTCCCGGCTAA
>JAOPJO010000118.1:7927560-7932560 GCA_027123675.1 Molva macrophthalma | reverse complement strand
TATATATATATATATATATATATAGTTGTATTGTATTTTATCACTTTGGAAAAAAAATCTTTAGATGATTCAACCACAAAATTAATCTTTAGTTGCAGCCCTAGATTATAAAGTGTTCAATTAATATTATATACCGAGATCTACATATTATACAACAATATTCTGTGTAATACATCCATTATAGGCCTATATAGGGGGATTATATAGTATAATGCATATATACATGTGTGTGTGGATGTGTGTTCGCAATGAATCTTAAAATATAAACTTATGCTGTAGCATCTACAAAATACACTGAAATGGAACTGGAGATTTACTTAATTAAAACTTTTTATGAGATTTATTGGATTTGTTTAGTTATTGTTTTGTTATTATCATCGTTAAGAGGCCTACTCATACACTTGTCGAATATTGTGCATCTTGGTCCTTCACATTTGGTACAAGACATCAAAGACACCGTCTCTTTGACTTTGTTTGGCAAGGACTCAATTTGTCAATTTGCATGCCAACTACTGTAATTGGATGCCCACCTGCTTCCTAATTTATGATAGTTGTCGTTGACACCCACCACCACCACCACAACAACCCCTTTTTCCTCTTCAGAGGAAATGACAGCAGAGTAGCTCTGGAACTACAAGAGCCATTCATCATCTGTTGAGAAGCTGGCTCTGACACCTATCAGGTCCTACCGCGAGGAGAAGCACAAGCAGTGGTCGTTTGCCCAGGATACTAATATTGTAAAGGTACTTCTTTAAAACAAATTAATTTATTAATAATAATAGTGATACTTAACTGATTCAAATTACAAATGTTTCTTTGTAAGTGATGACATTATAAGTTGTATACTTTAGTTTACTGAACGTGAACATCAGGATAAAGTTATGGATTTAACGATTTTTTTATTTATACAATACTGCCACCTACTGGAAGTTGTTTATGAACGTTAACGTCCAGCCACAATACGTTCACAAGTAGGTTCAGCAACAGGATGATTTAAGATGAAATTTTATTTTGGATAATGCAGTCCTGATTTAGCCTACAATGGGAGATTCTTAATTGTGTATCAGTTTTCCATGCAACAATGCCCAATAATAACATCCCTTCAGTAGGCCTATTTGTTTTTAAATACATTGGCAAAGATGCGTTTTATCTATCTTTTAAGTCAGTTGTTTTATGGATCTATTTCGGTATTCCTCATAGATCGATATGCATATTTAATTTTAACCTTATTTTGAAGAAAAAAAATGGTATACAATATGATATTAGATAAACAAATGCATCCCTTTAAAGCTCAATATTTTCCCCATAATTACTTTGGCTTGACAGTCCCCACTAGGAACTATATAAAAACAGGCTCTTTTAAATTCATCTGTGACAAAGAACAAATTTAGTTCCGTTTAATAAAAGGCCGGATACGCATGTATACTAAATATATTATATACTATATTATATAAACAATATAAAGAAGACAAGATATATATTTAAAAAAAAAAAAAAAACTATTTCAGGCGATCCAGAAGAACTGACTGAGATTCTTTAATAAAAATTATTTATTCTACAGCATAAAAAGTTAGCAATACATCTTCATAAAAAAAATTTGGTTTGTTTTTCATGACTTTGTTTTTCGTTTTTCTTACAGACACATACTATGGATGGGGCGTTTAGTACGGTCCACCACCATTGCTTCTTTCCCTATAAGAAGCAACAATCAGTGTTTAATTACGTTGATTTACCTTTGAGGATTTCCTATTATAGGCTATTGTGTAAAATGTTGTTTAGAATTGACCAACACCACTTATATCCTCACGTTTGTATCAAGAAAGAAAGACCCATCATCATTGCCATCATTGCATATGCAGAGGCATACAGAGGCAAATCAACCGCTTTGTTTCAGCCACTCAACGGGCTAAGGCCCGCTGTCACAAAACGAGCGAACCCATCCCGAGTGAGCGATGGCGATACAATGTTACGTTATAAACTCGTGCATGTTTCCGCACGTGAACGACTTCATGCCTGTCTACGCTTTAAACTCGTGCATGTTGCAGAAAACGTGCCACAGCGCCCACTGGGGTCACACTTTACGGTGGGTAACAGAATACGGCGTGACACCGGCTTCAACCGCCGGTGGGCCGCCAACCGTGCCTCTGCTGGACCGCCGGTGGCCCGCCGGCTCTTTGCTATCTGGGCCGTTTAGTTGCCAAAGTTCACAAACATATATTTGAATTGTGTCTGATGTGATAAGTATTCGGCAGTTTGTTATAGTTTTAATAGCTAACACAGGGCTGCCAACTCTCACGCATTGGCCGTGAGACACACGCATTTGATTGGCTTCACACGCTCTCACGCCACACCCCCGATTTCTCACGCTGAAGTGTCCATCTGACCGCTGTGAGCGTCTAGTTTGCAAAGCTATGCTTTTATCTGTTTTCTACCTGTTGAGTTTAGCTTGGCAAACGCCGAGATGCAAACCGCTAGAGGGTGGAGCTCGGAGCTCGGTCAATTGGTTCTATTTGTACACTCTGAGTTAGGCTACTACATTGAGAACCACTGATGTACTGTAAATGGTTTAAAAACAAATTGCCGTGTATGCGGCAAAAGTTTGGTTGGCCCCACCAAATCTCACTCTCAGGTTTTTTGAAAAGGTGGCAGCCCTGCTAACATTATTCCGATTTTTATCAACAAAAAATGAAAAAATAAAAACATTACACACACACAGCGCAGAGCATCTCTCCCTGAGATGTCCGGAAGTGGCGGCCGCGGGTCCTTACGTCATATGTTGACTTAACATGTGCTTTGATTTTGAACGAAACGTGCAAATATTCATTTGTAATATGGGCTGGTCGATAAAAAGATGTACCTCGACCCACCACTGGAGGGGTAGTGCCCTGACGATGCGATCGCTTGTGACAGGGACCTGCCCAGTTAGGCTGGGGCTTCCTGTGCTAGCCGAGCCCAGAATGGTGTGCTGCTGCTCCCGCATGTGGTGGCACAGAGGCACGGTATTTGGCGCGCTGTTCCGACAGCAGAAACGGGCGTCAAACGGAGCTACATTGTTATCGAAATATTCGAGCACAAAGACAGCCCCTCAGCTTCCAGGAATGGAGTACCAGGTACATTTGCTGTTTGTTTGTCAACCTTTGGAAACAGATATGCTAGGAAAAAATAAATCTATTCACATTAACTGTATTCAAACATAATTTATTTAGAATTTATTTAAGTTCAAGTATCCGGTGGATACTTTATATTGGCTGTGGGTTGATTGACAGGTTTATTTGGCCATAGCATGTCGCATTAACTTTGTTCTATTTAGTGATTATTAAACTTTCTAAACGACTTATATTTACGAATATATTTACATAATAGCTGTCTCAACATACCTTACCGATATCATGATCAATGTAATGTTCATCTTTCTTTTTGGCAGATAGTTATAGGTTTTTCAATGTATAAGTTATTATTAAAATACTGTTATATTATAATAATTGTTGCTGAGTATATATTTTTTTTCATTAAAGCCGACAACCACAAAAACTGGTTGTCTCAGCATTGCTGAGACGGAATGCAAGGAGACGGAACCTACATGCATAATGTGATGCATAATGTAATGTGTTCTGATGAAAGCTTACAATAGAAAAGTCGGTACAGCAAAAATAAACACAAACGGTTCTGGACTGAGACCAAAAATACAGTAGGCTATATGTACCAGGCGTAAAGGATTTCTGAATTGTACGTCAATAATTGTCTGTTAGCTATACAGTCATTGGCATTTTATTGATCTTGAATGTTATTCAAGATCACAGAGGGGGGAAAGAAAATGAAATTATAGAAATAAACTATGTCTATGCCCGACCTCAGATAGACATACGTTTTTTAGCTTTTTCATTTGGAATGGACCGCGGTGAAGTTAGTTTTAAGTTGGATATTCGACGGATATTCGACGGACATCCAGTCCGGATCCAGGAGCTTCTTCTACCTCAGTTTCCCCAGTGTTGGCAGTAGAGGATGGTTAGCTTACCTCCGAGCGCTCGCTCTTAACCCAAGGGGTTTCACTTAGGGACTGTCAATAAATTACAGTTTGAGTGACACAAAATTGTTGTTATTTACATTACCTTAGTGGTGACTTGCTCATATTAGAAAGAAAATAAATAAATCGGTCTCATGTAGCACATCTATTTTGATTTCTTATGTGCATAATATATTCTAAATATATTTTAGATAAATATTTGACTAGAAAATTATTGCATTTTTTCAATGCAATATGTCATGTGACCCAGTAACTCCGATCAATTACACATTAATACCACATTGGACAAATAGGACACACCTCTTTTTATTTCATTTTAGTGCTTTTTCTATTTTATATGAATATTTTAATGGAAAATTCATATTCTTTTTCAATAGCTCCCATGTCATGTGACCCAGTCGCTCCTAATCAAGAACATATATTAATACCACACTGGACAAATAGGCCACACCTCTTCTTATTGGATATAAGTGCCGTCCTCTACTGCCAACACAGGGGGAAACTGAGGTAGAAGAAGCCGCTGGATCCGGACTGGATGTCCGTTGAATATCCGTAGAATATCCAACTTAAAACTAACTTCACCGCGCTTTGCAATAGTGCACTTTTTGGCCGCTGTTTACAGCTGAAGATGCGGAGCTGCTGTGTCTTTAACAGGGAATAATGCATGTTCTCGTTCACCATATACAGGATGCAATCTGCACCCTCAACACACTTCAAACCAATGCCAGTTTCCGGGAGCAATGGCATCGAGAACATGCAAACCCTCAATTTCAACTCGTGGCTATGCGAAGCTTCTTGGAGCGAGTTGGCCTTGTGGTAAATCATCCATACCGTCATCATTTAAATGGAGTAGGCTGAATTAGTGGACACATGGTAGAAAAAGCTATTAACACTTGGAGGATTTGTGTGTGTGTGTGTGTGTGTGTGTGTGTGTGTGTGTGTGTGTGTGTGTGTGTGTGTGTGTGTGTGTGTGTGT
>JAOPJO010000118.1:7882231-7894063 GCA_027123675.1 Molva macrophthalma | reverse complement strand
TCAGTTTGACTTTGCTGTGTTCTGCCCGAATATCACCGAAGCCATCGCATCATGTAACGCAGGTAATATAACCAGAATAATAACATGATCACGCTGAAATTACTTTATATCAATAAAATATGAAAGATATTGAATTTCTCGCACACGTGTTTCTCGTCCCGCAGACCAGCAGAACTTCAACGTGTCGGTGGAGAACATGCTGAGACGTTGCCTGGACAACGAGAGGAGCTGGCGGCGGCACCACGGCGCCGGGGAGTCTCCTCCGGGTCGCCGCAGGCCGCTCCTCATCCAGGACGCCGGCCTGTCCCCGGGCCGACGGGCCGAGGCGCTGGTCTTCCCCTGCATCCTCAGCGCCCTGCAGTGGGCCGCGCAGGGCCGGGACCCCGTCCTCCTGTCCCGGGACGCGGACAAGCGGGCGTCGGTGAAGCCCAGCGTCGCCGCCAAGGCCGCGCTCCTGCGGGAGGTGACGGAGATCCACGTCCTGGTGACGGGAAGCCTGCACCTGGTGGGCGGGGCGCTGAAACACCTGGACCCCTCGGCCTGCTCCAAGTAGATCTGGCCTCGGAGGAAGTCCCGCCCCCTTGGGCTCACTGTTTAAACGGCTTAATGGCCTTATATTCAAGGCCAACAATGGCCTTGAATATAATTTTTTTCTTTTTCTGGATGAACCTCTTATTTTACTTTGTTTAGTAGAGGTAGAGGCTTCCTCCTCATCAAGCTTTAATGGATTTGGATGTGGCCTACTGAAAGGGTTTGTGGCTTGTTGTTGTGTGTGGTATGAATAAGTGTAACAGGTTCTTTGTACTCACTGTTTTAAGCCGACCGTCTTGAAGGCCAGTGTTTCTCACCTTAACTGAACCTGGAGCCTTACGGGCGGACGTGCAAAGTGACAGGACAAAATTGTGGGTGCAATGCCTTGAATCCAAACCTGTTTACATGAACCTGGTAAATTAACCTCTTAAAGAGTCACCTGTGAGCTCAGTAAAAGGATGTGCATGTCATCATTGTTGATCTGCATTGGCATACAGCTATAAGCCATAAAGAAATGGGGTAATTTGGTCATGAAAAAAAGTACAGTAAAAGCATGAATGCAAGTTGGATATTTGCAAATTTTCATAACTAGATTCTTTGCCCTGAAATCAGTGTCAGTTTCAGTTCATGTGTGTCTTTCCGGTAAGTTCATCAAAGCCTTTTTACAATATTCGGTCTTTTGAAAGCCTTTTTGCACAGTTTGTACTTTATTTTTGTATATTTGGAGAGAGAAACACAGTATAAATGTAACTTAGTCTTAAATGTGTTAATATCCTAAATTGGTGTGTTTCCTGGAAGGAAAACTGGTTTAATGACATTTAAATTAATTTAATAAGTATTTGGTCATATTCAGCCTTCTAGCCTAATGTTTATGGACCTGCTTTATTCATCTATGATGTCATCTGTTTTTGTATGTATACAACAAACCATAACCTAGAACCCTGTCTACTGCGATGGACAAATCATCCTGTGACCTTGTAACTATGCATTGAAAGTCCACGCTACTAAATAAATATCATATACATGTTTGCCAGTTAATGAATAAGATTGTTGCAAAGTTGTGTGTTTGTGCAGTTGAATCTAACTGGCTTTCAATGTGAACATGCCATTTTGACCTAATTTCCCCCTGGTGTCTGTTCTACATTATTCTTCAATATTCTTCTATAATGATCAGTTGTCATTGTGTGGCATCGTAACCAATGCCTGAACTTGAGCATCCCTGACATCAACCTTACCACCTGAATTGAACCACTTAAAACTACATATCCTTCTTAATCCTAAACTTCACCAACATTATACCTAGATTTTACCATCCTTTACTCTAACCTTCCCGACCGGAGGGTTAAATATGAACAGAACATAAATGTATGAAAGGATTCAAACCCAATATCTGACACAAAAGGAAAGTATTTAGGCACATCTTTTATAATGTATTTACCACCTGAACATAGGGAACTTGTCCAGGTGTGTCCATGTTGTCTCTCCCATCACCATCCCTGTGTAGTGTAGCCCTGTAGGCCTACCTAACTATCTCTCTTACAGTTATTTTTCTAAAAATCAAAACAGGAATAATCCATCATCATTGTGGAGTGGTTTCACTTAAAAGGCATTGAGACTGAGGCTTATTTTGGTTGCTTGGACCGAGGGTGGGGAATAAAGGGAATAGCTACTAGGGTGTGATATCACTGCTTGGGGGAGAGAGGGGTAAATAAAAACCCTAACATGACACTAAAACGGGTTGTCATTCATATTCATAATACAGACAATGCTATTGAGTAAAGAGAATGAGCATGTGTATGTACAATTGCTTGCGCCCCATTGTAAATGCCAGGTTATTCTAGTACTGTCCAATGAGGATAACCTGCAGGGAGAGAGTGAAGAAAAAGAAAAAAAAGCCTGCAATGTTTCTTTCTTGAAAGCCCCCAAGTTTCATGTGTTTTGTAATCGGCGATTAGACTCCTGCCTACCGCGGTATCGATAGGCCTGCCCATTGTTGGAAAGATATTTGGAATTGATGGCGGAATCCATCCTCCGTGTTCATTAGCCAAATATAGGTTCGCCTTAAAAATAGACTAGAGCCTTGACATTTTAAATGAGTCATATTGTTAGGCCTACATGAAAGCCCATTATTCGTTACATTTTTCAATGTATTTTTTTGTTGGCACATTGCTATAAATTGCTATGAATTAGATCAACGTGGTCACTTTGGTTCTGTTAACATTGGAGACAACTTGCTTTTCAGTCGGGACGAGTCGTCACAAGGGTGACGACTCGGGTGAATAATATTTATAAAATTTAAAATATAAGTATTATTCTTTGAACTACATAAGGTATTCATGATGAAACGGTCACATTATGTTGTATACAAGTACCAGGCATTACCAGTCACCCAATGCTTTCAATCAAAACAATATTTTACCACACTGGGATAACATGTTGGCCTGTACTAATAGTCTGAGGTAGTTGTTTAGTTCTCATTCCACTGTGTGGCGAAAGTGAGTTTGCGTCGTTGGAATACAACCGGAATAAAACGAAGAAGAACGATATTGACGTCATGTCCTTTCGTCCTAAGTCCAGCCAATCAGCCTTGGGAGAATTGTAGTAGCCAAGCAGGGCTGAAGCGCTGAGTTTAAATAGTCCCGCTTGGATCGAAACATACAGAAGAATCGATCACTGAACATTGCGGATCTTATTGTAAAGAACATGCCACGACAAAGGTATGTTTTATTCTTTGTAATAGATTGAACAATACTTAGTAGGACAATTATCCGGTAGTCGAAGCGTTACATTCGTCGTGCTGATATGAATGTAACTTAAAAGACCAAGCGAGTGTGTGTTCACATTCTGTCTTCTGTCCTTATTCAAATACATACTATTCCAGCTTTTATCAGCTAATGAAGGACAAATTGAAGGGCGTCCACTGAAGTACTTTAACAAATCATCATACGATCATTCATATAATGGACGTGGTCACTGCAAAGTTGGCCTGCCGATGGCCCATTCAGTTTTCTTTACCGCGCAATCATGGGTCCCTTGTCTGCATCTACCTGGAGTTCGGTTTTCTTGGCATGCTATGATAAAAATATATCCTGAAAGTGCATGATCATCTCTTTTATACGTATTTTCTATTTGACCTGAAATTGTGTGACTTATCTTAATTTGGAGATGGCGCGGTGGCTAGTTTTGGCTAAGTTGCTATGGCGCGCTCCCTTAGCTAACTTACTTTTAAACACCTGTTGATTCATTCAGTTTAAATAGACTGAAGAAAATGTGTAAGTTTTTGTAGTCTCATCTATTCATTTGATTGACGATATTCTTGTTTTCAGAGCGCTACAAGAGTTGCCATGCATGAGCCAGAATTTGGAGGGCTCCATGTTATCCAACACTAAGGCTAGCAACAAGCGGAAAAAGAGAGGATGGGTCGACGATATGCTGGACGCAGAAAACACTCCGAGTGATCTTATTCATCAGTGGTCCCCGAACCACAAGCAACTCTGCCTCAATCCCAGGGAGAAAGAGAATGAAATGGTGCCTTTCGTCCTTTCTCGGAGGTCAAGGAGGAGGAAAGAGACCAGTCCAGGTATCTGTGAGCTACAAAGTGAAAAGCAAAGATGTTTCTTTTTTTCTTGGTGACTTGGTGGTTATCTAATGTTTTCCATCACTTGTCAGGTCTCTCTTGGGACCATCTACCAGATGAGCTCATCCTCCGGATCTTGTTCTGCCTGCCTCTGTCACATCTCCTCAGGACCTCTCTGGTTTGCAGGCGCTGGCGTCGACTGGCGTAAGTCATGAATTAACAATTACTTGTCCCCAGTTAATTAGATCTGTATTAAGTTAATTTCCTATTATATTAATACATATGAATTCCATATTACTTGACTGTATTAATCACAGGAGATAGTTTGGACCTCACTTGCCGTTGTACTAATGCGGTACTAATGCGAACCAGGTTCGACGAGTCCCTGTGGCACAGTGTGGACCTGGAAGGAGTGACCAACATGGCCGCCGCTCTGGAGCTGCTGCTGACCACTGGGGCGCGACGGCTCCGCTGCCCCCGCACCGTCATCCAGGAGCTGCAGTTTGTCAACATGAGGCAAGGATGGAAACTTGTAGACCGCCAGTAACCATACCAAGCTAACTACCCTAACTGATGAAGGATGCCAGCTAACTTTAAAGATTAAATTAATAAAAGTTGAGGTGAAATTGGGATCTTAAAAATAAAGTTAGTGTTGCGAATATACAGCCTCAAAATGCCAGTGTAATCTGTCTACACTTTTTTTACCACAAGATGTAGACAGATTACGGAGGTTTACCGAGACCAAATTGACAGGCCGTATTCTCATAGAATTCTGACTAGGTATGGATTTTTAAAGTGGAAATTACAGATACGAAAAAGATAACAATTACATTTCTCTATACACGCCTTCAACGGATACTGACGTCCAAATCGAGCACTAAGGCAGCCCATCCCCCCAATCCTGACATGATGTTGTTTGTATCCTCGCTAGCCCCGTTCAAGTGCTTCAGATGGATCTCAGCCACTGCAACATTTCGTTGGAGACCCTGGAGGTCATCCTGGGCCGCTGCTCGGCTCTGACCCACCTCAGCCTGGAGAGCCTGGAGCTCTCGGACCGCATCCTCCAGTGAGTACCAGGGTAGGGGTGGTCCGGGTGGAGAGCTACTGGCTTCCATCCCCAGTGTCTGCAGTCTTACCTGTAGGAATCGTTGAACTAGATGCCCCCCCCTCTTCTACATGCTCCTTAAGACGTGTAGCTGGATTCAAAAGTTGACAACCCAATATTCCACTGACAGTAACCTTGGACATTACATTATACACATCTTAAAATGAGTAAGAAAGCATTTAGGAAAGCAAGTGCTGAAATGTCTAAAAAGGTCAATAGAGATTACAGCATCCAACTAAGGCGGATTATAGTTTATGGCATATAATAAGACGTGCCCTTCATATTTCTAACCTTGTCATGGTATTTGTTTTTGATTTTTGTATGTCCATCAATTACACTCAAATGGACCCTACTTAATTAGCTGTCATTACAATAGAAGATGTGTTAAATGTGCTTCTCCCACAGCCATCTGTCCCAAAACCCTGAGATGATCGAGCTGAATATGGGAGGGTGCGCTGGCTTTTCCCCTGAACCACTTGGAAAGATGCTGCAATCGTTCCCCAAGTAAGCGAAACATTTGGTCATGTTTGCAGCAATGTTGGGTCTGGAATCACCTTCTGATAATGATGTGTTCAATTCTTGTGGGAGGGAATGCATTGATGTATACATGTCTGTTTTGCAGGTTGGAGCAGTTGAACATATCTTGGTGTGACTTCGGTGCGGACCATGTGAAGGCTGTGGTCGGTAATCTTCCGTCCAGTGTGACTGATCTCAACCTGAGTGGCTACAGAGAGAACCTTGCACAAGAAGGTGAGATTGTCTTTATAGCCATAGGACATAATATACAGATATCCTTTACATTAATAGCCTTGCTTTATTTACTGAATGCACACTTTATCATAACTCGTATGTATATTCTCATGTTCTTTGGAATTTAAATTTCAGATTTGGAGGTGCTGGTGGAACGGTGCCCCAATATTGTAACATTGGACATTAGGTAATGTTTGTGTCTGTCTGTGAGAATCTGCATTTAAATTCCTCGTGGAGAGTGACTAATTGTGGTTTAACTGCTTACTTGTCAATGTGGCCTCGACACTTTTGTGTTTTGGTAGTTGAACTTGGATCCGATATTTAATGGCATCAGCAAACCAAATTGTTGATGGGACTGTACTACGTATGAACTCAACCTTTTCCTTGTGTCTTTCATTGCAGTGACAGTGTTTTTCTGCGGACTACCTGCATCCCTACCCTTGAACAACTGATGCACCTTAAACATCTATCTTTATCTCGCTGCTACCAGATCTACGCAGCAGCACTTGGGTATGTTCATCTCTCGCATGCAACGCCTGCTCTCTACAACATGGAATACATTTCGTATTGCGAACGAACTGTGAGCAGAGCGTTTGCGGCTTACATTGTCTGTTTTCCATCGGGTTTGTGTTTTCGGTCGTTTAACCACGTCTGTCTTTTTTTTCTCATTTCAGCGACATCGGTGAAAAGTTTACATCGCTGAGGCTGTTGGACGCGTTCGGACTGGTACCCGATCCACGCGTGTTCTCGAAGACGTACGAAATGAAGCGCGTGGCGGTCAACACCAGGGCCATTTCCATGATCGCTCGGCCGACACCGGTCCTGACGGATGTGCACTCGATGTGGGACAACAGGTGTCGGCTGCGGCTCCACTACTAGGACTGAATGTTCAATCATCGATATCTTTGTCATTATGGTACACAGTGACGCAATAGAACAAAAATCAAAGTAAAGCTGTATCTTTTTTTTACGGATCCGGTTCTCTATTTCAATCAGTTGACAACTTTGATAACTTTTTTTTAAAATGTATATTAAAAATATTTTTAAATGGATGATTAAATGGAAGTTCAGGAAATGTTAACTTCTACATTTAGAAGCAAAGATGTTTGGCGGGTGAACTTACATGACTTGAATATTGTTTGGTTTGATAACGATTTGCTTCTTTAAAAGCATACGATGCCTGCACAGTGAATGACCAAAGTGAGTGTTTGTGAGCAAGGGTTTGAATATTGTGCCACCCATTTGGCATAATACTTTTACTTGTATTAATTCACTGCATAAGACAGAAATAATGTAAATATTCCATCTTGTGATGTTGAACGTAGTAAATTGTTGATAGTTACATGTTTGGGACAGGCTTAAAAGAATGTTTAATGTTGACGTCTCCCCAATCTGGTTTTTATTACCTTTATTTTTTTCAAGGCTGCGATTCTGATTCACCACTGCCATTTTGTATTTCTTGGTCAAGTGTCATATTCTGAAATACTTGAGTATATTAGATGTCAATTGAAACTGAAGGTGGACTGACTAAAAAGGTACTGGCTGCTAATAGATATTTTCCATGTACCTGGAGGCGGTCTGCATGTGGTGAATGCCACTCAGGTTAGCTGTTTTGAGTCCATTTTATTTGTTGAAATAAAATCTGGCATTCTTGATCGATTTGTTTCACCCTCTTTTGTATTTGTGTAGTAGCTAAGTATTGTTATCTTGATGGCTTGTTTCTTTGTTCGGATGAGGTTTTGATCCGTCTTGTTAAATGTGTGCTTGTTTTGGGTCCATAGAAACAGGCGTGACCGTTGGAAGGTGTGGAACCAAATCCATTCTGCGATACCTCAAAGACCAGTTCTTTAACCAGACATGGCTGGAAATCCTTTGATGAAAACTAGTTTTGTCTTCAGTTGTTGTCTTTCGTCCCCAAGGGTCAATGCAAGTTTCTGTTGAGAACGAGTTCAGTGTCTTGCATCATCCACTACTGACCTCAAACAGATGTTTCAGGATTGGTCATCTCTACTGCTTCATTCACTCGAATAGATAAAACGTACTTTCGGTATAAAATGTAGGTTACTCTAGATTGGAATATAGAAACTTTGTTTCTTCTTGGCGAAACATTTGTCGCAGTAAACGTGCATGTTCCTGTCTGGAATGTTTCCACGACAGAGCATTCCAAGTACTGCTGATGCAATAAACTGACATTTACCATTCTGGCAACTAAAGAGTTACGCAACGGGCCTACATCATTATGCTTTTGGAGAAATGGCATGAACTATTATCTGACAACATTACCCAGGGGCAATGCTGTGATGTATGCTTGGATGCTGTTGAAATTGACAAATGATAGCCCTTCAGTGAGGAATAGCAAAGTGATTCATTGGTGGTTAGATAGTAATACACTCTTCACAGGGTTTGCAAGGAGAAAGAAATATATAACGAAATATATAAACATTAAGAAATGTATTTTCTTTTCTGGGTTTATTTTTGTAATCGTTTGATTAGAATAGCTCAAAAACTCTTTCAAATCAACAAAGCAGCTGTTAACCCAAAGCCATAGCATATTTACCTTGGCTTGTTTGAACCGATGTTTGTTTTAGAAAAGTTGGCACTGACAGCTTGACCTATGAATGCACACTTACGAGTTGCAACACCAGAAAAAAACGAAACAATCAATTTAAAATATGTTCTCAAAGAATATCTGAGAAAATTGATCAGCAGCAGCAGTTCAAAACAAGCTATTTCTTGAAATCCAATAATACAAAATCTCATACGAAATACTTATTTACATATAATTTAGTGTTCTAATCTTCTTGTCCCAATGTTTTGATGGGAAAAATTAAAAACGAATGTGCGACACTTTGCTATAGAAACTAATGCATGGGGTGAAAGAAAGAAAAAAAGTGTCCGCTTCAAGGAACACCAGTGCAATACGGTCAAAACAACAACATTTGTTACTTATTTGATAATGGATGCATGTGTAATTCCCTTTTATCACCCCAAATACCAACCCATGAATGAATATACAAATGGTACGGCAGTAAGGACTTTTAGAGGAGCACGGTTCGAAGCTGGTCCTCGTCGCTCATGCTGATGGTTGCTATGGCGCCGTCGTTAAACTCGAAGGACGTGCCGCCGTCCACCACCATGCAGGCGTCCCAGCATCTGGAGCGCACACACACTCTGGAACAGGCAAAAGAAAACGATCACAAGATTTACTCAGACGATGAGGATCATTGAAGCATTATTTATTTTTTTACAGATTGAGCATTCAGGTACAAATGAAAGTTAATTTATCATAAGCACATTAATGTAGAGTATCGTAAAAATTAAAAATATATAATAAAATAAAGAATACAAAAGATAATACGAGCACACACACACACACACACACACACACACATCTAAGTTAACAAGTAATAAAAGAAGATCCAATCTGAATTAAATATGAATATAACTTGAAACTTCTATTGAAAATAAACTGATGAAAATGTTTCTGGTGCTCACTTTTTGGCAAATCCTCTTTGGCGAATGCTGGAGAAGACTCTGTTCACGATGGGCTCGCGGATGCTGAAGAACAGGCGCTGGTCCTCAGGGCTGAACACCAGAGACTGGTTGTACTCCTCAGTAACTGGACAGGAGGAGACATGGGGAAGGTGTATCGATGTATGAATGCAATGGGTTGAAAGGTGAACCAGAGAGGTAGAGAGAGTTATTGGACATACCTTTTTCAATGAATCCAGGATCAAGGGGGATGTCAAGGCCAGTTTGTAACTTTCCTGGAGAAGAGAATAAATGTGGTTATTCAAGATTTGCTTTTGTTGCCAGGAAAAAATGTTTTAAATTACAGTCAGCTTCTGTTTGTACATACCTATTTTTAGAAGATCTTCAACAGCTTGTTCGACCAGTTTGTTGATATTATATGACCTATTGATAAAAAAAATTAAAATAATAAATAAATAAAAATATACTACGTGCAATTAAGCCTTAGCATTGACAAGTAGATTTGCTTCATAAGAAACTTCAAAAGATCAAACTTCAAAAGATCAAATTCAAATACAATTTTCAATTCACTTTTTCTTCAAAACAACCATTTGTAGGAAACAATAGGAAGAGAAGGTCCTAGCTCTGGATGCTAAAACACCATCGGTTGATTGATGATTGGTTAGCAAACTGTACTCATACTTGATGACTGATGATTAGTGAGCGATGCCACAAACTCCTACTTCAAACAAAGACCGAAAGTCTCTCCACTTTAAAAGAATGTGTAAATAAAAACGTGACAAACCATGCTTCAAGAAGGGCTAAACCATTGGAATGGATCCCTATGCGTGTTCCCGTGTGCGTGCATGTTGTCTAATGTACCAGGCTTTAGATCCTGTCCCTGTGCAGATGCTGAGACCTGAGCTCTTCTGCTTCTCCCATGGCCCGTCGTCCACCGAGATCTCATAGTAGGAAGCCCTATGGAGCGAGAAGGTAAGATGGGGGTCTAAGGATTTATACTTCACCCTGTGTTGGACGGACAGAGATGGGCTGGTGAGTGCTGGGGATGGGATATGCTTGGGAAATGTTACAGGGGCTGGAACAGAGACAGAAACTGTGCCATGGCTTTGATGGTTTATATACCTGGAGGACAGAGACTCTCCAATGAAGATTTCATTCAGACTTCTGACAGGAAGGAGATTGGGCTCTGAGATGCTGTCGTCTTGGGTTCCAGTTTCTGTAAAACGTCACCGAGTATATATCGTTGAACGGGTAATGGACATCCTTTACAATTTAATACATTTGTATATACACAAATTATCACAATTTTACCCAATAGGATGCTGTTCAAAGTCAGCATTTAAATATATGTTAATTGATGAATAAAGAACAGCAGAAAAAAAGCTAAAACATATCATTATTTAGCACATTTACTATGTTTCAAAAATGCCCAGAAGCAAGCACCAAAAATGCCCAGAAGCAAAAGGACAAATATTGTCACTTAAATCAATAACTGATCGGTTTTTTAGTAACAAACCTACTTGAACATTTGTCAAATGTCAGGATGACAATCATTAAGTGAGCTGTACCAACTCATTTTGATGCTGCTCTATTCATTAAAAATGATATATTATCATTCCATTTATTACATTAGATGCATTAAATGTTGTTAAATGACAAAGACAAAATGGCCGGTTTGCAACCAAAGCAACGCACAGAATTGGGCTCCTTTCCCCGTAGTGTGTGCAGGGTGCCCGGTCGAAATAGTCAAACATTTCCTACACACTCCCCAATATGTCACTTCCTGCAATTGGTCAACAAAACCACGTGAATGATGTCAGTATATTTTGGTATCTGCAGGAAGCCTGGCTCATCTTGACTTGAGATTGTGAGGGGTGATTCACATTTGTATGAGGGGGGTCAAGCAGGCACTACAAGAACACACAGATGTTAGTTCTGGCGTCATTAAACGACCCACCCACACATTGCAGTGCCTATATTGCACCATGTCCAAAACCGCCGTGTTTCGGAAAGCAGTCCGACGCCCGTGCGAACGCGCCGATGGCGGGTTTGTTGTAAATAAATCGGGGCCTTCTAAGAAACAAGACCCAGGGACAGACGCGGACAGACGTACCCCTGCGTCTCTCCAAGGTGGTGATGCGGTGGGCCAGGTGGTGCTGCTCCAGACTCAGCTGCTGCTCGTGGAGGTCCACAGGGGTGGGGTTGATGCCCGTTCCCTCGAGGTGCAGCCGGATCCTCTGGCGCCACTGCCACCTGCGGCCGGAGCGGCACACACATGTATACGCATGGAGGTTAACGTGTACGCATGGAGGTTAACGTGTACGCATGGAGGTTAACGTGTACGCATGGAGGTTAACGTGTACGCATGGAGGTTAAC